>CAJVGC010000001.1:72687833-72763788 GCA_910822075.1 Senecio squalidus | reverse complement strand
AAAGAAAAAAATCCGAATCGCCTCTAATCTCGCAACCGGAGCAAACACTTCATTATAATCCAAGTCAGGAATTGTCGAAAACCCTGAACCACTAGCCGTGACTTGTTTCTGACAACTACACCTGATCATCCCTTTTGCAGCGGATGGACCCAACGACAGCCCAATGACTTGGCACCTTTGGCTTAGCGACAAGCCTCCAGACACCCCAGCTTCTTAACTGTAGTAGTTCCTCTTGCATCGAGTTGATCCAATGTCATCCAAGAGAGCTTCTTCAACGTTAGCTGGTTCAACCTGCGAAATAAAACATGCATGGGCACAGTAAGTAACATCGCACGAATTTAATATAAACTTCGCTTAGAATCTGTCGTTGGGTCGAGCTCCAGCCAGATTAGTTTCATAATCATCAAAATTTGTGGGTCTGCGTTCCCTTGATGATCTCCGGAGCTGACTCGCTGGTTCTTCGACGTTTAGATTTGGAGGAACCTCAACGTTTAGATTTGAGGAACCTCAACGTTAGGACCCAAGTTATTAACGTCAGGAGCTTCAACTTCCTCTATAATTTCAATCGGCTCATTTATGTTAACGGAGCCATCAGTATCTGAATCATTTTCATTTGCATGAGAATCTGCAGGATTATCTTGAGCACCGGGAGGAGTGGGAGCTGTTGGAGGTACTGGTTCTTGAGGAATAGGAGTATCCAAGCCTTCATTGTGAGAGTAGTATCTTGCAATATCTTCATCAGAAAATTCCGGAAGATTAAATGACTCGAATAACGAATCATAGTCAAACATCCATGGATATCCTTTGGAAGGAATAGGTTTAGAATACTTCTGAACATCCAATAGCTTTTGTAGTTGGATTCCAAACTCTCTTGTTAGGAGTGCTGTATCCCAGAAATATCCCTTCTAATGCCTTTTCATCGAATTTTCCCTCTGATTTACGCTTGAGCATAGTACACGGAGCTCCAAAAGGTTCCAAGTACTGTAAATTAGGCTTCCTTTTCTGCAACAATTCATAGCAAGTTTTCCCATGACGCTTCACTACTAGCACTCAGTTTAAAGTGTAACATGCATTGGCTACCGCTTCATTCCAAAAACGTACTGGCAGTGTCGAATCAGCCAACATCGTTCTAGCTGCTTCAATCAACGTTCTGTTCTTTCTTTCTGCAACCCCGTTCATTTGTGGAGTATAGGCTGCACTGAATTGTTGTTGAATTCCTCTGTCCTTGCATAAATCTTCCATCCTCTGATTCTTAAATTCTGTACCGTTATCAGTTCTAAATCGTCGAATCTTTAACTTGTACAGTGTTTCCAACGAAGTAACTAGCAGCTTGATATTCTCGTATGTTTCAGATTTCTCTCGTAAAAACATGACCCAAGAGAATCGAGAATAATCATCAGTCACCACCAAACAGTATCTATCCCCTGCAACACTCGAATACTTGATAGGGCCAAACAAATCCATGTGCAGAAGTTCAAGCGGAGTGTCGATTGTATGGAACTTCTTTACTTTGTGAGACTTTTTGGACTGCTTTCCCTTCTTGCATGAAATACAGGCTTCCGACAACTGAAATGTTTTCACATTAACTCCCATAACCAAATCCTTGTGCATCAAATGATTCATCTTTCTCAAACTAAGGTGTCCCATACGTTTGTGCCACAAAATAGATTCACGTTCAGTAGCTTTCGAGACAAAAGCTTGATGTTCAGTCGAATTCACGGTAGTCTTCGACATGTCGAGCACATACAGATCTCCAACTCGTGGTGACGTCATAATAATCAAGTGCTCCGGAATCATGAATTCTTTCTCCATAATGTAACACTGATTCTCGTCAAAAATCACCTTAAACTTCTTGTCGCAAACTTGAGAAACGGACAACAAGTTGTTGACCAATGCTTGAACATAATTCACTTTATCAAAGCTTAATCTGTTGTTTGCAACTAATCCCTGAGCAGAGATATAACCTCCCTTATCACCAGCAAAAGAAACATAACCTCCTTTAATTGTTCTGACATTTGAAAGTAACTTCATATTCCCTGTCATGTGCCTAGACGCCCCACTATCAACAATCCAGGTATTCTTGATAGGATCATAGACGGCCTGCACAACAAATTGAAATTATTAATTCCCAATGCAAACCCAAGCCTTAATAGCCTTGGGTTTGCCATCATCACCTAAGAACTGTAAGTCAACCCATTGTCCCTTGGAACCATCAGACTCGTTTGAAGGTCCAGCACCTTTAGTTTCATTCTTAGCTTTCCATGCACGTTTGACATAGACAGTTGGTGATATTGACCGTTTTTTAATTTGTTTAACAGTAGGTTGCTGTTTGGATTTACCAGCAGGAAGCAACTCACTGTTTTGTTTAGGAGATGGTGACCTATTGTTTGAGAATCGATTTCGATTTGGGCTTGAAAAACGATTTCCAGTGAACATTCTATTTTGGTCAACATTATTCCTAGGCCTTTGTTTCAAATTTGGACAATTATAATTAACATGGCCTTTCTCCCCACAATCAAAACAAGTTCTCCATTCGTTAAGATTTTGAGAACTTTGCGTCATTCTCCGGTGGTGTGTATGAGGTTTGGAGAACATAGCATTTGGACGCATGAAGCCGTTATGTTGTTGAACATTTTGTGGCTTATGGGGGTTGTTGTTTCTCAAATGAGGTGGGATGACTTTCCCTTGATTAGTTTCTTTTGTCTCAGCTGTGATTGATGATTCTTCGGTTTTGACAAATTTTGGTCCTTGAAATTCAGGTCTTTTCAAAATTCTTATTTGTTTAGGTTGATTTGAGACTTTATTTGATGACTGATAACCTAAACCAGTTTTATTATGAGGTTTGCGACCCAAATTTGTGTTATAAGGTAACTGACGACCCAAACCTGAACCCTTTTCTTCCTCATCTGAGTCAGAAACCCAATCTTCAACTATGACAGTTTCTTTCAACTTTTCGTTTACATCACTTTTAGCACTGACAGTAGGTGTTTGGACAGTTGGTGTTTGGACACTAGGGGTTTGAACAGCTGGGTCTGGTTGTTGAAGAATAAATTCAACATCCCCTTCCTCCTTTGGAGCCTTAATCAGTTTGTTAAAGATGGGAGGTGGACAAGCTTTATAGTCAACCCCTGGTTTCCCTTCCCCATTTTCAGGACGTTTTTCTTTCAAAATGTGATCCAAAAGATATGATGCAGTGGAGTAACTTCTAACTTGTTGGTTTAAAGTTTCAAAACTGATTTTAACTGAAGCATTTTCACGTTTAAGAGCATCAATATCTTTTAAATATTTGTTAATCGAGTCCTGTTTGTTTAACAAAGCAATTTCCAAATCACTAACTTGTTTTGCCAAAAGTTTGTTCTTTTCTGAAAACAATTTTTCATTTCCCTTAACGATTTTGTTTTTACGAAGTTCATCAACAAGATTGTTATTTTCTTGGCTAAGCTCATTTACTCGTTTGTCTAAGATAAAACAATTAGAACAGGAAGTTACTTTAGTTTCAGATTGTACCTTTGATGACTCAGTAGTACCAGCCATCATTGCAAACTCCCTTTTAATCACTGGTGCTTCTGATTATGTTGAAGATTCCTCAGATGATTCTTCAGATGTAACAGACTCCTCAGAGTCACTTTCTTCATTCAGATTCAAAATCTTTACAACATTTACTTCAGCATCAGATGGATTGGTTTCAATTTGAAATTGCCAATCCAAACCTTCATCAGATTGAAAAACTAAGGCCTTAACATCTGAATTTTATGTGCCAGTAGACATATTCGAACCAGTCGTCACCAAAGCAGTATTCTTGTTCGCCTTAGGAGCATTACTGTTCACATTCCTGTTTTGTTGATCTCTGAACGGATTCTGAACAGTCCTTGGTCGTTTTGGCTTTTCACAGTTACGAGCAAAATGACCCTTTTCTCCACAATTGTGACAGGTAATAGCTGACATGTCGAAACCATACTTCGTTTCCTTATTAGCTCCGATAGTGTTGCCCGTCTTCTTCACGTATTCTTTTGCCCTCCTAACCAGATTAGCGAATCCCCACATAATGTCAATTCGTTCCATCTCATCACGATCAATCTGCTCATAATCCTCCCCAGTTAAGTGTATGTTTCCAATTTTACCTTGCAACAGTGTATCATAGGATCCAACTAAGGCACTCAACATAGCCATATCTTCGTTTACACTTTCAACATTTCCTTTATGAAAATGCTCGATCTTCAAACTGGTAAACGCTGATTCTGAACTTGCTTGAGCTTGAGACTTCTGAACCGGAGTACTTTGACTTGAACTTGAGTTGGAACACCCTGAATTTCCTGAATGAGTTGAGGCGTTAGCAGAAAACGCTGTCTTCAGTGGGGCATGAGTAGGAGTGGCTGGAGTGGGATCAGCATAGTACAGTGAGGGATCTTGAGTGTGTCCCTTTCTTTGAGCACGAAACTTATCATCCTGCTCCTTCTCTCTTAGCTTTGTAAATAAATCATTCAAAGTTGTGCGAGCAAGATACCCACTTTCCTTTAACATCTCTATATATCCATTCCAGCTGTCTGGCAAAGCGTCCGCAAAACACTCTACTCTCTCTGCACCAGTTGTAACCACCGAATATCCGTTCATCTCGCTAATCAAATGTTGAAAACGTCTGATAAGGTCGAACAGTGATTCTCCATGTAGGCAAGTAAAGTTATCAAATTCCTTTTTCAGTGCTCTTCCCTTCATTGACTTCAACTTGTTGTTTCCCTCACAGTCCAATTCAAGAGCATCCCATAACTGTTTCGATAGCTTGTGAGTCTTGTACTGATGAAACACAGATCTAGGAATAGCTTGACATAAATGAGAATAAGCCTTTTTCTCAATGTCGTAACTCTTCCTTTGTTCCTCTGAATATCTGTGAAGGGCAATAGGATCTCCATTTTCACTAACTGGTTCAGCATATCCATTTTGAATCATATCCCACATTTTTGAATCCATTCCTTGGATGTGAATTTCGAATCGAGGTTTCCAGTGTGGGTAATCGTCCATAGTGATGAGTTTTGGGACCTTATTTATGCTTCCAGTTTCAGCATCATTGATTAGCATTTCAGACATTTTAGTGTTGGTACTAGCCATTGCGTAATCCATTTAAAATTTTAAAAGTAAGTCTGATTCAGGTTCGTGCGAATGAATTGCTGCTACGTACGAACGAGAGTGATTCGTACGAATGAGACAGAAAACCTAAACTCTATACGAATGAGTAGTTCGCACAGATGAACAGATTGGTACGCACGATACGCACGAATGAGAATCCTATTCGTACGGAGGAAACCTATTCGTACGAATGAACTAAACTTTAAACTTTTTAGACAAAAACTTTGGTTCGCACGGATGAGAACCTATTCTTGCGAATGACACTTCTATTCGTACGGATGAAAGCTAATCAAGAACTTGGTTCATATGCGCCGCTGAAATATTAGGGTTTTGCTAAAATTCGATCTAGAACTCGATTTTTCTAACCAAAACGATTCCTATTTGCCCAGATCTTAATCTAAACTATCCAGAAACGTTTTAAGATAACAAAAACAAGTTTTTGAACTTAAAATTCCAAACTTTAAGAAACAATCAAAAACGAAAAATCTTAAGAATCGCTAGAAGAACGTTGATTTCTACAACCAACGCTCTGATACCACTTTGTTGGGGTTGTACGGATCTTATAGTCAACGTTGTATCAATAGACTAGCGGAAATAACCTATCGATTATCTAGCGAATATGTAACCGTCGGAAACGAGATCAAACCAATGATTATTGATAAGATCGGACCTAAGGAAGACTATTCGGATGATTGTTTAGACTTTGATAACACTTTGGAACACAAAGAAAACGGCAGCAGCAGTTCGTTACACGCACAAGAAAACCTAGCAAAACCTTACGAATGCTGAAACCCTAAGCTGATATATATAGGCCCAGCTTTTCATTCGTACGAATGTGATCTCATTCGTACGGATGAAATCCTATTCGTGCGAACCTCATCTTGTTCGTACGAATGGAACAGTTTTATAAACAAACTGTTTATCTTTCTCGTTCGTGCGAAGGAACCTTCATCCGCACGGATATCATCCTTATCCGTGCGAATGAGTGTGAATATTATTTAAACATTACGAAACACATATTTGATTAATTCATAACTACGTAAACGTTCAAGCTTATAATTAATCAAAACATTCAATATTAATATTCAACCAAAACAATATAAAGACTGATACAAACATTAATTGCATACGAATCTAGTAACTACATAAATGCACCTACAAATGTTTACCTCTTGACAGAATCAGCAATCTGCCTTTAAGCATTATTCATACGATCCTGACTCTAATGCCAATACGAGAAGCTTTTAGGACTAGTATTTTGTCTCGTAAATGGAGGTATCATTGCATAAACATTCCTAAACTTGAGTTTGACGAAAAACTGGTGGAAGGATCAACCGATAGTGAGTCATACAGCAACAAGTGTAAAATCTTCAATGTCTTGTACAGCATATTGCTACTACACAATGATCCGGTGCTTGAGTTTTCTCTATCTTTCTCCAGACTAGATAGCAGTCATGATATTGACCGGATCATACTTTATCTTTCAAGGAACGCCACTCTTGAGAAATTTACTCTTTGCATGGGGCTGGGTAATGAATATAAGTTACCATCATCCTTCTTTTCATTGCAGAAATTAACGCACTTAAAACTCCAAAATTGTGAAATTCAACCTCTATCAACCATTGCTGTATTTAGTACCCTGACAAGCTTATGGTTTGACAAAGTACGCGTACCCATGAGCATGCTTCTAAAATATTTACGCTGTTTCCCTCTACTCAGGAGCTTCACTCTGGTAAGACATAATAAGTGCTCGTGTCATTTGAAAAAATCCTCTTAGATTCAAGTGCTTTGGTATATATATGTTTCATGTGCTGCAGATTAACCCTAGTGAAAGTTGGTATCCCAAATTTTTTGAGCTATTGCGGTGTTTGCCTTTAATCGAGAATTTGCACATGGATTATTATTTTGATCAGGTAACAGAAAATTCAAAATTTGTTGACTATGTTAAATGTAACTTAAGTAATACTTTTCTGACTATTTTTAGGAGGATGAGCCATTTCCTTTTGGCGTTTCCCTAGAAAGGGGGCTTCCGAACATGCTAGTTCATCTCAGAGCTCTTCAGTTAGATCAACTCTATTTACTTCAAGAAGACGAGATACGTTAGGTTCTTGTTTTGCTTACAAGCTCTCCAAACATAGAAAAGATTAATCTTGAGGTAAAATTGTATATTTGTTTATATATTGTCAGAGATATATTGCTATAAATGAAACTCATACATTTTATCCATTTAGCCATAACATTTTTGTTTTTCAAATAGATGTTCTACCATCCAGGTGAAGCAATATCACAAACTGCCAAGACCTTTTTTGATCTGAATGACTACTCGTACGTTATCTTGGATAATCTCCGTGAATTGGAGATTACAAACTTCAGCAATACGAAGCCTGAAATGGATTTTGTGAAGTTTATCTTGTCAAAGTCACCTATGCTAAAGAGAATTCGAATAGTGATTAACGATCAGATTTCTGTCAGTGATGAGGTAAAGATCCTAAAAAATTTGTTATGGATTCCAAGTTCATCTATCGGAGCACAAATCAAGTTTGAGCGTCCGTGATTTTTTGGTTTATCAGGTCAAGTTTTACTGGAATCGTCTTGGTAGTATTACGTTTTTTTTTTTTTTTTGTTAATTTTCTAAGTTCCAAGGTTACCTTTAAAATTTAGTACCTAAACTTTTTGATTCACGGGTTTTGAACCAAATATCAATGTTTTTATGGAACTTGCGTGGTTTTTATTTCCCGAAAGAAGCTTGTGCTATTTAAGGTTCGGCTTGCTGCCTATGTACTCTGAATTACGACGGGAGTTCAAACATTGCTATATATAAATGAAAGATATGGAGGAGATTATGATCGAGTTAACAAACTCATTTATGGAACAATGTTAGCATGACGCGGGTTAAAGATGCCAGTTTTAATGGTCATACTTTCAAACATCTTATGTGGCTTTGATTTTGAAATTTAACGAAGTTTTGAGAATTTTGGTCGGAGAAAAAACAAAACTGATCAATTTCTGAGTTTGCTCTATGTTTCACCAAACTAGAAAGTTGTTGTGAGATCGACCAGATCATACTTCATCTAGCAAGGAACAACACTCTTGAGAAATCTTCTCTTTACATTGCGTTGCGTAATGACCATAAGATGCTATAGGTGTGCAACCCGAGTCGTATTGTCATACAATAATATAGGTATATTACATCTAATTAGATTGTCGAACAACATGCAACGGAAGCAAGTTTGGATCAAACATATAATCAATATTAACTAAGTTAAGAATTGTACATTTGTTGTTAATTTACCTGGTTTAGGATTTATAGTGAAATCGCTCTACATGTTTGTACACGACACCTTCTTTAGCAACAGACTTGTATGCTAGTATACGTTTATAATCACCAAAACTCTTGTCTAGCTTGCTTGCTTAAACCTTACTTGAAACTCACAAACCGAAAACCCGTTTGGTTTTGTAAAATCGATCGGCCAAGGAGAGAAACAAGAATCGATTTCTTGTTCTCCTTAATCGATTATGGGATAGATAAAATAAGGGACTTGATGTTCCTTATATAGCCAAGCAATGTCTTGGAAAACAAGTTGTATTATAATTAGGAAACCTCCATAATTACATAATACATCCTCCCATTTATTACAGTTAACTCATTTAATTAATTGAAGTTTTAAGTACAAGTTGATCTCCCCATACCAAAGGGGAGGAAAAATTAGGTTTTCTGGTGGTGTGGTGGTGTTGGTGTTGGAAAAACCGTGCTTATTAGTAGTTTCTCAACAATGTCCCCCAGTCCAATGGTTGGTAGATGCTATAACAAGTTTAACTACATCTGTTTCACTAGAATGCTTAAACAATTGTCTTTTTATCCTTTCCTCAGGTGGCTTATTTATCTTTGTTGTGGATTCTCTATCTTTCTTTACTCAGCTCATAGCAAGTCGTAAAGTGTGTGTATGGTTGACGATTCTAATCGTGTGTCTTGAAATCCTTCTCGACTAGAATGGGACCTAATTTGATCAGATATTTACTCTCCATAATCCTCAATAATTTAGGAACCTATGATTTGAAAAAGTAAGGACTTAAATATCTATACTAAATTTATCTATCTATCCTGCATTTCTTTCAAGAATCTGTTTCTAAGTTGCGTGACACATTATTCCGAATTGTGAATTTTGCAAACAACAAAGAACTAACATGACCTTTTTTGTCAATAAATTTTGTTGATTATAGTTTTTGTATCAGATTGAAAATATAGAAATATGAAATGGCAATGGAAAAATCTAATTTATCTTGGTTTATGTTTTTTGTAGATGTAAGGTGATGGGTACCATTTGCCGGGTAGAGGGTTCGGTCACAAAGTGGCCCGTGTCAATGGTATACGCCTTTACCATTTTTTTATTAGTTTGGATATAGTTTTTCGCATTTATATGGGTCTTTAATCTACTAAGGCCTCATTTGTTTTTCTAATTAAGATCTTAAAATGACATATTTGTATTATTCGGTCAATGCAATTTTAAATAAGATGTTTTGAAAATTATTTTGGATAAGATCTATATATCTCTCATTATCCTCCTATTTGATAAGCCAAATTTTAAATCTTAATCCCTCTTATTAAAACTAACTTCCACGCTCACTGTGTTGTCTATTTTGTAACTAGTAATTCAATAAGAATTATTATTACTTTGGTTTTATATTTATCTAGCATTTCTTTAAAACAAGCGGCATAATGAAACCCATGTCTATTATTGTATTATTCATTAATATATATAAGTTACATGTAATATCATAAAACTTTAACCCTAATAGACCAAAGGCCAAAGACTAAAATACCCTCACGTGTTCAACACGTGAGGGAAGGCTAACGGTGGAATTAGACGGACGTCCAAAATAGGGACGAAATTCGTAATTACTTTAAACAATGAGATGATCTATGCAACTTTTCAAAGTTAGGGACGAAATCCGTAATTGCATATAAACCATATGGACGATCTATGTAATTTACTCTATTTCTATTTGATCAGGTGTAATCTTTATTAGCTTTAGTGATTTCATTAATAAATAAATTATTCAAAAAAAGAAAAAAAAAAGTCAAAGCAATACTAAAAAAAGACGAAGTTGCATCACATTTTATATTATGAATATATAGGTTTGCTCATTATACGAATACAATGAACATTTCACAAAATACACCCAATTTTTATTGCTAATTTAGGGGCTGTTTGCAATCACAACGTAACAGACTCGGACTACGGACTTGGACCACGGACTCGGTCTGTGGTCTGCACATTTGAAAAGTTTATAAAAAGTTCGGACCACGGACCGAGTCCGTGATTTTGCCTAAGACTTTGTCCTCTTAGAAAAATAGCAGACCGAGAACGAGGCAAAATCACGGACTCGGTCCGTGGTCCGAGCTTTTCATTAACTTATCAAACGTACAGACCACGGACCGAGTCTGTGATCGAATTCTATGGTCCGAGTATGTTGTCATTGCAAGCAGCCACTTAGTAATTTTCAGCCAAACTATATTATCAGCCCAAATTGACCCAATAAACTGTAGAATAAGCCAAACTGTAAGAAAAACAACAAGGACCTACGTGTAAGTTTTCTGAAAGTTGAGGGACCAAAACATGAATTTAGTCAATTTAATAAACCCACTAGAAAGCTTTTCATTCCACTCTTGGGATCTTTTTGCTCCAGAAACAGAGAACCCTAAAGATACAGAGGTACAACTCATTTCCACTTATTTATTTTGTTAGTTTTGATTTAACATATAGGGGGTGTTTGTTTCGGCTTATATAACGGGATTATAAGTTTATGTAAATTTTGATAAGCTTATAAGCCCAATTTTTTCGGTTTATGAGCTTATCATCATTTATTTAAGCTCATTAGCTCAACTTGATAAGCTTATAAGCTAGAAAAATTGAGCTTATTAAAATTTACATAAGCTCAATAGTAAAAAAATTTATAAATTAATAGTCCGTTGAACTACCTAAATTTATTAATTGATCGAGTTTCTACTGTAGCAACAATGTAAATTGCAACTTTCCCAAATGTTAAGGTTATATTCGTCATTTACCATAATCTATGATTTAATACATTTAATCTATTTAATTTTTTTTTTTTCTGTTAGGGGTTGGTTTTTGTTTAAGAAAAATTACCAGTGTTTTGTTTTAGTTACGTTTCGGGTGGGTTATTTTTTGTTATCTTTTAATTTTTTACTTCGAAGGGGGCTCCGCCGCAACGTCCGGGGCTAACCCCTCGTTTTAACAAAACTACATTTCTATGTAGGATGAATGTTGAATGTTTACCTCCGGACCGAATCTCTGATTTGCCTTTAAGCATAATTCAAACGATCCTGACGCTAATGCCAATACGAGATGCATTTAGGACGAGTATTTTGTCCCGTAAATGGAGATATAATTGTATAAACATACCCAAGCTTGAATTTGATGACAACCTATTGCAAGGATTAAGTAACAGTGAGTTATCCGACAAGGGTAAATTAATCCATGTCGTCCACAATGTTTTGTTACTACACCATGATCCGGTGCTTGAGTTTTCTCTATGTTTCTCCAAACTAGAAAGCTGTAATGAAATTGACCGGATCATACTTTATCTTTCAAGGAACACCGCTCTTGAGAAGTTTACTCTTTGCATTGGGGCCGGTAATGAACATAAGTTACCCTCAACCTTCTTTTCCCTGCAGAAATTAACGCACTTAAAACTCGAAAATTGTGAAATTCAACCTCTATTATCCACTTGTGAGTTTAGTATGCTGACAAACTTATGGTTTAATGGTGTCCTCGTAACCATGAGCACGCTTCTAAAAATTTTATGTCATTGCCCTCTACTCAAGAGCTTTAGTCTGGTAAGACAAAATAAGTGGTCATGTTATTTCAAAAAATCCCGCTTATATTCAAGTACTTTAGTATATATCTATTTCATTTGTTGCAGATTAACCCTAGTGAGGATTGGCATTCAGATTTTTTTGAGCTATTCCGGTGTTTGCCTTTAATTGAGTATTTGCACATAGATTATCGCTTTGCGGTAATTAATATCTTGCTGACTACATTATATGTAACTTAAGTAATATGAGTATTAGCTATTCTTACTAATTTTTGTTTTTGTTAAAGCACTTCCCGATTGGCATTACCCTAGAGAGGCAGCTTCCGAACATGCTAGTCCATCTCAGAGTTCTTAAATTAGATAGACTGTTATTTTCTCGAGAAGACGAGTTACGTTCTGTTCTTTTTTTGCTTACAAGCTCTCCCAATATAGAGAAGATTAATCTGGAGGTGAAATTGTCTAATTGCTTAATTAAAGATTATTGCAATATATTATTCTCATACATTTTATCCATTTAGACATAACTATTTTGTTTTTCAAATAGATGTTCTATGATCCAGGTGAAGCAATATCACAAACTGCCAAGACCTTTTTTGATCTGCATGACTATTCGTACGTTACCTTGGATAAGCTCCGTGAAATGGAGATTACACAATTCTGCAACACCAAGCCTGAAATGGATTTTGTGAAGTTTATCTTGACAAAGTCACCTACGCTAAAGACAGCACGAATAGTTATTGACAACCATTATTCTGTTATTGATGAATTAAAGATCCTAAGAGACTTGTTATGGATTCCACGTGCATCTAATGGAGCCCAAATCAAGGTTGAGCGTCCGTGATTTTTGGCTTACTAGATCTGTTTTTTCTAGACACGTCTTGGTTGTTTTACGTGTTTTTGTGCTGTTATATTTTCCAAGTTCCAGGAATCCAGAGTCGGTTTTAAACTTGGTACTAAAGAGAATGTTTTTTCTAGACACGTCTTGGTTGTTTTACGTGTATGTTTGAAGCGGGTTGACGATTTTAATCGTGTGTCTTGAAATCCTTCTCGACTAGAATGGGACCTGATTTGATCAGATATTTACTCTCCATAATCTTCAATAAATTAGGAACCTATGATTTGAAAAAGTAAGGACTTAAGTATCTATACTCAATCTATCTCTCTATCCTGCATTTCTTTCAAGAATCTGTTTCTAAGTTGCGTGACACATTATTCCGATTGTGAATTTTGCAAACAACAAAGAACTAACATGACCTTTTTTGTCAATAAATTTAGTTGATTATAGTTTTTGTATCAGATTGAAAATATAAAAATATGAAATTGCAATGGAAATATCTGCTTTATCTTGGTTTATGTTTTTTGTAGATGTATACTAATCTATTAGTTTGGATATAGTTTTTCGCATTTATACGGGTCTTTAATCTAGTAAGAATATTTTTAATAATTTGAATGCTAAATAAAATCTAGACTGCTTTGTAATAAATATTAAATTTTAATTATATTTTATTTTTGTATATAATGACTTGTAACTAGAAAACATGTATTATTATACTAAATGTATTATATTACCAACTTACGGTTATTTTTATATGTATATATCTGTATTTTAAATTTTAGATGTATATATATTATATTTTCATGACTCTTACGAGTCGAGTCATGATACGAGTTACGATTCAAAAAATTGGAAAACGATTCACGTTGCGAGTCACGAGTTGACAACTATGAATGTTACACCTAAACTTAGATTCAATTTGCTACACCCATCATTTTCCCAAAGTTATAATATATATTTAAAAGAAATAATTCAAATAAAGAGTCTAATAATCATAGTCCTAAGAATCGTGGCTAAAATACAGGATAGTCCTTAGATCCCGTTTGGTTCGCAGAATCCGATGGATTTGGAGGGAATTGGAATTCAGAATTTCTGTTGCATCCTGTTTGGTTGGGCAACCGAAGGAATTTGAATCTGCCAAAATTCCATCAGATTACTTCCGTTGTGGAATTAAGAAATCCTTCTAGTTTTGGAAGGAATTCAAGATTCATGATTTCATGGAATTCAAACCAGTTTACTAAAACTTATTTCAAACGAAACTTTACACCATTATAATATAACCGCCAACTTTTTTCGTAGATATGTTCGACAATGTATTTGAAGTTTTAGCTTAAAATGTAAAATGATAGTACATAATAACTAAGAAAGATAAATTTAATTCTATTATAATCTCAATATATATTTATGAACTATTTGAAACAATTTGTTTTTTAGAAGTCTATATTAATTTTAGATAAGTTTCACAAAAAATGTCAACCAACCAAAGATATTGGATTAAGCCCTCATAAGTTTTTAATCAGACATATGTTACAAAAACTTCAATTAATTTTTAATATTTACAAATCGAACTGAATTATATGCAAAAATTGAAAACTGAATTCCGTTGAATTTTATCAACCAAATAGGACAATTTTTTATCATTTCAGATTCCAATTCCTCAAATTCCAATTCTTTTGATATATTCCAATTTCTTTAAAAATATTATGTGAACCAAACGTACCCTTAGTTAACGTATAAAATAATCATGCATGTTCAAATATTTTAACAACGACGAGATGCCGTTAGCAAAACTAGTTTACCTAAAAAATGAGGGACCAAATGAAAAAAAGAAAAAGCTTTAACTTTAATAAAGTAGCAGAAAAGTTTGATTCCAATCTTGAGCTAAGAAGACCCAAAAACAACAACCCTAGACAGAGGTACAATTACTCATTTGCAATTTTTCTCAAATTAATTCGTAACTCGAAATGTAACATAATTCTAATTTTACTTTTATTTTTTTTGTTAATTTTGATTTAACAACTTTATTTGCGAATTTACAGAAATGCACTCTTTGACGTTTTCAATTTATGTGTATTTTCCGTGTAATTTTAGACAGACTTAATACGATTTCTAATTTTTTTTCATTTTTTTTTTACTATTTTATTATGTAAAATGCAAACTTTCCCCAATGTTTTTAATAGGGGTGGCAAAACGGACGGGTCGAGTCGGGTTGAGTCGCGGGTCAAAATGGGTTAGGGTCAAACAGGTCAAGGGTCAAACGGGTCATTCTAAATATTTGGGTCAAATGGGTCAAGGGTCAAATGGGTTTAGTTGGGTCGGGTCGGGTCAACCCTAAAATTTTCATACAAATTTCTTAAATATACATTTTTTATTCATTCACAAATTTCTAAAAAAATAAACAGAATTTGATTATTATTTAAATTTTTATTTTCGTTTTGTTATACCAAGTTATATAAAACCACAAATTATAAAAATTGAAATGAAAATTCATAACAAAACCATTAAATTTAAATTTGCGTTTCTTTTGTATACTGTAAACTGTATTATAGAGATCTTTAATTTGTTAATTGTTATTATTTATTAAATTGTTTTTTAAATAACTTTATCAAAATAATTGAATAAATTAGTTGTAATTTAAATTAAATTATTTATTCTATAGGAGAAGTAAATAAATAAATAAAATATATATTGTAGTTGAGTAAGAGAATATCAAATCTCTTTATTCGATACACACCCCATTCTCCCTCATCTCCTATCAAATCTCTTTATTCGATACACACCCCATTCTCCCTCATCTCTCTACCCTATTCTCCCTCATCTCTGATATTTTTTTTCAACACTTTGTAAACCTTATCCCTTTGAATTGAATTTAGTTTTGGGATCTAAAAGTTTTGGTTAATGATCAATAATAAGAAGTTTATCAATTTCGATTTTGTTTTTCGAATTTTTGGGGATTAATTGCATGTTCCTTCTGGGTTTCTCTCTGTCGATTTTTGTTGGTGTTTCTGGCACTTTAATGGAGGTGACAACGGCCGGAAACAGTAACTCCGACGATGAAGGTGATAATTAATCATCACCCGTTCGATGACCCGCTCGACCCTTTCTGATTTCAACAGAAGTATCTATTCAACCCGTTGGACCCGGTTCTTTAATAATTTAATGACCCAAATCAACCCGTATATGTTAAAATTTGACCCAAACAGACCCAATTTCTAGGAAAAGGGTTGATGTTGCCGGTCCTAGTTTTTAAGTTACAATTGCTTTCAAAAATGTCAATTTTGGGGTGTTTATTTTAGCTTATATAACTGGCTTATGAGTTTATATAACTTTTGATAAGCTCATAAGACCATTTTTTGAGGCTTTTGAACTTATCAAGTTGTTAATTTCACAAATAGACTTATGAACTTATCAAAAATTACATAAACTGATAAACCAGTTACATAAGCTTATTAACTTGTCTATACGTTTGTAACAAACACACCGTTTGTAGAGTTTGGTCAAACTTATAAGCTTATTTAAGGGGGTTTCGTAACCCCTTGTACGCCATATATTTTTTTTTGGGTAAAATAAATACGCCATATATTTAGTCACCTAAAGTTTGAGTTGGTAATGTGATGAAATTTGAATTATAATGACTTGATTCTATCACATTATCTATGATTTAACTGTCTGATTGTGAATACATTTTTACAGAATTAGTGATGTCCGGTTGTAGGATGAATGCTCTATGTTTACCACCGGACAGAATCAGCAATCTGCCTTTAAGCATCGTAGAAACGATCTTGACTCTAATGCCAATACGAGATGCTTTTGGGACTAGTATTCTGTCCCGGAAATGGAGGTATCATTGCATAAACATTCCCAAGCTTGAGTTTGATGAAAAACTGTTCGAAGGATCAACTGAATACAAGGTAATATCAATTAGTGTACTGGTGGCCGTTGACGGTGAATTTGTAGTCCGGGGATGAGTCGTTGAGCATATCATTAAACAATTGTTTAAGCACGTTGATGTCGTTGTTCGACCCGGCGATACCGAAGTAAGCATGCCATATCCATAGATCGTACGAGTCAACAACTTCCAACATAACCGTTGGATAACCATGGTCACCTCGTGTGTATTGCCCCTAGTATGCATTTGGACATTGATCCAATTTCCAATGCATACAGTCTATGCTACCAAGCATACCCGGAAAACCGTGAACCTCATCGTGTTTTTGATATAAACGATAAACATCATCTTGTGTGGGGGCTCTTAGATAAACGTTTGTATATAGATGGATTACACATTTTAAAAAATTATCTAAGGATTCAGTTGAAGTTCTTTCAGACATTTGTAAATATTCGTCGAAGGCGTCCGGAGTAATCTCGTACGCCATCGCACGAATAGCCGACGTGCATTTATGCAAACAACTAAAACCCATTTTACCCGTTGCATCGGGGCGTTGTGTGAAATATTTAAAATAGTCGGGTATAGGTTCTACAGAGTAATTAGATATACCTTCGACTATTCGGAGGAAAAGAGGTCTTCTCATACGAAACCGTCTACGGAAATATTCATCCGGGTATACGCTGTCGCCGGAGAAGTAATGTCGTACCACGTTTTCGTTTGCTTCGGCGCGATCGCGGTTGATATAACGTCTTTTCTTTTTCACCGTACGCCGAGAACTTTGCGCCGAATTTTCTTCCATCTCCAAAGCTTGTACCGACATGGCTAGAACTTGTAACAATTCGGCGTCGGAAGATGACGAATCAGAAACATCGTGATCGGTTGACGAATTCGAACTCATTTTTTGTAATATGGTTTATAGGAAAATATTGAGATAGAAAAAGATTGAGAATTGGTGTGATTTTTTGGTTAGATTGTGGGGTATTTATACGTGAATTTGAAAAATATATATATATATATATTAACGGTATTATTACCATTAGAATAAATAAAAAAAAAAACAAAACAAATAACTCGAGAATGAGCCGTTGTTGGCTCAATGGCTGGCTGACAACGAAGGCTCTCGGTGTCATAACGAGCTCAACGCTTGTTGTGAGTGGACAACGAGCCGAGAATCCCCCACTCCGGGTGCTCTTAGTTTTTGCGAAAAAGAATAACTGACCTATTTTTCAAGCTCTCCGAAGTCTAGGAGTTATAAACGTTTTGCTTTTGCACAGTTTGTTAGTGGGCTAAATTACTTGTTATGAGATCCATCTTTATTTCAAATTGTTTTAATTTGAGTTATTTATAGTGTCTAACATTTAGTTTACTCATACTAAGACATCATTTTATATTTACAACTCGAAAAATATTTATTTGATTACTCAAAATTAGCTAAAACTTAGATATATCAAAAACGTATATATTAATATATAAATTTTGTAATCAAAAAGGCCCCGTTTGAAAAATTCGTTTTAGATCCTTGAATTGTTTGAGCCACCACTGCATAAAGATATAAAAGCATAAAACGTAGTATATGAAAATTGAAAAATATACTATATAACGATCATTTTGTAATACATTTGAAATTTATATGTGTCTTCTTTTTTCCTCACGGTTATTTGTTTTTATTTAGTTTTATTTTATTACAAATACAAAACCGAAAATAACAAAATCGGTTTTCTTTTTATTTTTATGTTTAAAAGTCTAGTCTCATAATAAAAAGTATAAAAACTTAAGTTTAATGAATAATTTTTATGAGAAAAAAAGTTAAGATATAAAATATATTTTAGATTTAAAATAATGTTGTCAATTAATTTTATTTAAATCTATCTATATCTATAATAGATATTAAAAAAGATATATTAAAAGTCACATGACAAATGATGGACTATTAAATGAGTTCCAAAATTTATTTTAAACTCTTAGATTAAAATGATGATGTTATATGACACATCATTAACTTTCATTTAAACTCTTTTATTTTAAATAAAATTTAAACCTTTCAACTTTAATAATATTTAAATAAAAATAATTTGACGCCATTATTTTAAATTTAAAATATCTTTTATATACTAAACTCTTTTTTATAAAATTAATTAATTTAGCCTGGTATTTTTACTTTTATTTTATCCTTTAAAGTATACCACACGATTTTTTTTTTATAATTAAGATCTTTTATATATTAAGCTTTTTTCATAAAATTGATTTATTCAACCCGTTTTTTCTATCATTTTTAGTATAGGACAATATTTTTGTAATAATAATAAAAAAGAAAAACGATTTTTTTTTCTTTTCTTTTTTAACAATACGTAATTTAAGGGTTAAGTTAAAGTCAATGACATTAGTATAAATGAAACTATATAATATTTAATAGCACATGTTATTACATATTTAAATTAAATTAGTTCCGAATAATAATACTGAATGTTGCTTTACGAAATAAGACACCTTTGTGTATTCATGCATACAACTATCTAGCAAAAAATTAAAAAACTATATTGTGAACAATTTAATTTGACCACTAAGACTAAAATCCTTGAATAAAATAAAAGACCAAAACTTTTATATTAAATTATAATTTGAGTTTAGTCCTAAAGAGTCTTTGTTAGAATAAGTCTATTAGAATAAAAATCTTAAAATATTAGAATAAGTTTATGTATATGTAACTCAATGTAAGCTCAAGAGTTTTGTCTTAAATTATAATAAAATTACATTAATAAAAAGTGTCTTTTGATTTATCTAAAAAGTTAGAATCTAAACACTATATATAGTCCAAATTTATATATTATAAAATGAATCCTCAAATATACGTTAATTTCTTGTACAACTAAAGGAAGAGATTTAGAATCGAAACTATCAAAGATGTTCTTGAAAACCAAAACTAAGAAGAACAAAAAGTTGGATAAGGTGATGACAATAATGTTGTTTCAAAAGTATCATCTTTATCGTTGTTTTTATCATAATTATCTCTAACCATAATCTTCTATACACAATTCTTAACAAAAATGAAACATTCTTATATATTTTTTTTATAGATTTGTTACCGTTGTTCTTTTTATTTCTTTCTTCTTTTCAATTCTGTTAACTTTTAATATATATGTATATATTGATGCATTTTTTTTATCAAGAATTAGTTTTTTCATTATTTTCTTCGAATGCAACCAAATTTTAAACAATGTAACAAAATGAAAATAGCTATATATATTTTGTTTAAGAGTATTTATTAAGTTATTAATTTAAAACCCGATCTATTAAGATTATCTTAAGAACCAAAAAATAAAATGAAATAGAAGTTTGAGAAAGTAATGACAATAATGTTCTTTAGAACGTATCTTCTTAATCATAATTTTTATCATACTCTCTTTTTGGGACAAACAACACATGCTTTTGAGATTATGGACCGATTTGTTTTCATTTTCGTTTCAGCTTTACTATTTTTTAGTATATACAAATGAATTTCTTTATGAAGAAACATTTTTATCATATAAATTGTCTTCAAACATAATGTAATCTTTTAGACCTAAAAGGTGATAAAAATAAAATTGTTATAAATTTTTGAATAAGATAATTTCTTGAGTTTAAATTTAGTGTGTAATTAAACAAAAGATAATTATGTAATCCTAGAAGAAAAAAAAAGTTGAATTAAAATTGTGATATATATGAACAAATCTTTAAGCAATTTTGATGAATTAAATTTTTAAGTTTATTCATGAAATTTGAAATGTATAATTAAAACTGATATCACAACCTTATCGAATCAAAAATTTGAGTAACTCGACATCAAACTATAATCAACACACAACAACCACAAATAAAATAATAGATTAAAATCAAAATCCATAAAGGGTAGCCAAAATTACTAGTAATTTATTGATAATTAACATCATTTTTTGAAGGGTTAATGCACCCGAGGGTCACTGTACTATTCGAGATAATCCAATTGGGTGATTGAACAAAAAAAAGTTGTAAAACTTTCATTCTACTATCAAAAAACTTTAAAACCACCACTTTCTATTTGAAAACGGATTAAGTTCATCACGTGGGTCCATTTCAACCGGCTAAGAGCAGGTCATCTTTACACAAAGACCAAAATCATTTTCCACGTCATTATTTTATATTAACCCTAATTCCACGTCACTATTACCATCTCAACACCCCATCCTCTACCAATACCATCACCTCCGCCACCACTAGTTGCTTCACCACCACCTATTAATTAGATCATTTACAACTCATAATACTACAAAACAACACAGAGAGTACACTAAAATCATGAATTATACTTGAATACAATAAACAATAAATCAACAGATCTGGAAACTAAACATCACAAACTATACACAAATCAACTCAAACATAAACCTCATACATCAGATCTACATAAACCACAATCAGATCGATCAATTCCAACAGCGAGTATACACAATCAGATCGATCAATTCCAACAACGAGTATACACAATCAGATCGATCAATTCCAACAGCGAGTATACACAATCAATTCCAACAGCGAGTATACACAATCAATTCCAACAGCGAGTATACACAATCAGATCGATCAGTTCCAACCGGCGGTGACGTGGAATCGGTGGAACGAGTACGAACATATCGGCGGAGGAGGAAGGGGGAGCAGTGATGGTGGAATCGGTGGTTCTTCTTCCTCAACCTCGATTTCTCTTCGAAATTAACCTAACGCTGTGTTCTCAAGTTTTATTTTGAGGGTAAAGGGATGTAAAGGAAAGTAAATAAATAAATTGTTGTGTTCTCAAGTTTTTTTTAAGGAAGGAAAGCAAAGTAAAGGAAAGGATTAGAACGTAAAGTTTATACATTTTATTCAATAAAACAATCCGGCCATATTTGGGGTGATTGTAAAGTAAAATAAATACTTTACTTTCCTTTCCTTTTCTTTTCTTTACATTACTTTCCTTTCCTTTAATTTTAGACTCGAGAACAGAGCGTAAATGTTTCTTCAGATAGGCCTTTTGGGATTGTAAAAGAATCGATTTCTTGATTAAAACCCCATTTATAATCCCTTTTAAGAAACTTCTGAAGTGGGTCATCGTTATCAATTGAAGAATTACCTTGAATAAGCGGTTCTGATTGGATTGTATTTGAATCAACAGCTCTGAGCTTCGGGATTCTTGAATTCGATTTTGTTGATGGTTTGGAATAAAAATCGAATTTTGATGATGACCCTTTTGAGATTTTAGGGTTTTCTGATATGGGTTGTGAACAGAAACTTGAAAAAACTCCATTTGTGATTACAGATGCCATGAAGAAAGAATCAAATTAGGTGTGTGAAATTTAGGATGTCTGGATGAAGGAAGTAATTTATTTTTGCAAAGTGATTGGTAGGAAAGTGGGTGGAAAGTGGGACCCACTTGGTTTAAAAGCCTAATCAATTGCCACATATTAATTAAAAAAACACGTTGGTTGACACGTAGATTATTAAGCCACGTCATCCGGTAAAACTGACTGGTAACTTGCTATACCCCATAAAGTGATGCTTTTAAAGTTTATTTGAAAGTAGAATGAAAACTTTACAACTTTTTTTTGTTCAATTACCCAATTGGATTATCTCGAATAGTACAGTGACCCTCGGGTGCATTAACCCTATAATTTATCTAATACCTACTGCCACTAATATAACATAACCCAAAACATAACATAAAATCTAAATTTTAATAAAGTATAATTATCAAAAACACTCAAATAACTCACCTTCAAAACTTAAAAGAACGAAACTTTCTCATTGATTTTTTAAACATTATTTGACTTCAATCTTTCATATGATTTTGCGATAAACTTCTCCATGTATACGAATTTAAAGTTGAAGCCGAAACACGTACATATAAACGAAAGGACAAATATTCGGAATCACAACTCATATTATCATATATTGTTAATGATACACAATGATATTTTAGTTTTTATTTATTAAACTTTTAATTTTTCTGCGTATACGCGGAAAATAAAATAGTATATATTAAAGTTGAAGTATTAAAATTGTATTTAAAAAGAAAGACTAAAATGAAAATAGTTAATGATAATGTCATTTGAGATCATTTTTTATCTAAGTATCTAAAATTAATCTTGAAAAACTCATCTAATGGTTCAGATTTAATCATTTGACTTTTAATGTATCTATTTTAATATATATTAAAATTAAAATAGAAGAGCTAAAATGAAAATAGTTAATGATAATATCATGCGATATTATCAATTTGATCTAAGGGTCTAAAATTAATATGAGAACTTATCTAACGGTGTAGACGTCGTCATTTGAACTTTAATGCATAGCCATTACTATAAATTATATACAGATAGAATCTTTTAATATATATTATACAATTATAGACATGTTAGTACAAAATGTGAAAATGGTCTACACTAAGAGGGCACGCAGTGGGGTGTTAAAACTCCGCATTAAGGACCACCATAACGGCGCCATGGCTGGTCGGTCGGGTTATAGGCGGCGTCATGGCTGTCGCGTTACGTACGCAACGCACGTTAAGCCCTTTTTTTTTTAATTATTACCGTTGGATTATTAAAAAAAAAAAATATTGGTCGTCAATATAGCCGTTTTTTTTTTTTTTTTCCTTCTCTTATACCTTTTAATATTATCCTATAAATACCAAACTTAAAAACTCAAAAAACGACAATTGACTTATCTAAAAAATGTCTAAAATGAATTTGTCAAGTGTCGACTCTGCCGATGATGAAACAATTTTCGTAATGGCGACGATGGGTGGAAATGGTTATTACGGTGAAGACGAAGCTATCGAAAGCTCAAACGCTCGGGGTAAAAAAAATATACATAAGAAGAGATCGAGTAGAGTCAAACGAACGACTTATGGCAAAGTATTTCAACGAATGATGTATTTTCACACCGGAGCAATTCAGACGAAGAAACCGGACGAGAAAGCCGCATTTCTCCGAATAGTTGACGGTATTCTTAACTATTCTCAAGTACCTCTTCCTAGTCATTTTAAATACTTTATAACCCGATTAGATGCTACGGGCAAACAAAGTTTTACCGATATACAAAAATGTTCATCCGCAATGCGTCTTTTAGCATACAAAAACACTTCTGATGCATTTGATGAATATCTACACGTGGCAGAATCTACATAAAACGAGGCTTTAGATAAATTTTGTAAATGTGTTATCGATTTGAATAAAAATGTTTACTTAAGAAAGCCAACTCAAGACGATATTCAACGTATTTATGCAAAACATGAAGAAAGACATAGGTTCCCTAGGATGCTTGGGAGTATTGATTGTATGCATTGAGCATGGGATAACTGTCAAAACGAATGGAATGACCAAACACACAAGGTGATCATAGATACCCAACTATCATGCTTGAAGCTGTTTCCTCATATGATTTGTGGATTTGACATGCTTATTTTGGTGTCGCTGGCTCTAACAACGACATAATTTAGGGAACTCCTCCACGACACCGTTCCACCTTCTCATTTCGTGGTAAACAACAATACGTATGAGAAAGACTATTACCTCGCAAACGGAATCTATCCAGAGTGGACGATTTTTGTTAAATCATTTTCTCATCCACTAGAAGAAAAACGAAAAAAAGTTCAAAAAAATATGTTGAAAGAGCATTTGGCGTGCTACAAGGTCGATTTTGGGTATTAAAAACTACCGCAAGATACTACGAGGTAACAAGTTAAAGAGAGTCATGTATATTTGCATCATATTGCATAATATGATTATCGAAGACAATGCAGCTAATATCAGCGACTACGAGGAATACTATACTCCAATACCAAAAGGACAACGAACTTCTCAAGAAAGGTGTCAACATCAAATCCGAGTTATGAGAGAGATACGAGATCGTGATACGCACCATTGTCTTTAAAGCGATTTTGTTAAACACACTGCGAGACTTGATGATGACTATCGTTACCCACGTTGATTCTATTAATTTATTTTAATTATGTATGTTTTAATTTTAATTATGTATATTTTTAACTTTATTAATGCATTTTATTTTTAAAAATAAGTTATTTTTATTATTTAATGTATTGAAAATAATATGAGTAAAAGACAAAAAATAAAAAATAAAAAAGTTGGTTAATCCTATAATTAAAAATTGTGACTAGGGTTTTTCGTATTATATTATGGGCTAAGTTATGCCAACTTGGGCATAACAACGTGTAAAGTCGTAAAAAAGAAATAAAAGAAAGACGGGCCTTTATGGACCAAAAATGCAAATGAGTCCTTTATAAAACCCCGCCAGAAACCTTTTCATTTTCATTGTTGCTCAAGAACCCTAGAGGAGGTAAATAATTGTATTTTTTGATTATAATTGAGTTAACTCTAAATGTACTTTACTCTTATTATAATTACTTTTTACTCAAAATATTTTTTTTAATTTGATTTAAGAACACCTCGATTGGGGAATTTTGGTTATGGATAATAGGCCTAACCATTGCTAATTATTTTTTGTTCCCCTTTTTATTTTATTTTAACATATTTTCATAACTGTAAAAACATTCATTTATTTTCTCACATAAGTATGTTCGGCGGAGGGGCTTTTAAGGACTTAAGTTTGTTATCTTTTTATAAGTCATTCTGTAAGCTTTATTTGGTTTGACGGACTTATAAAAAATATAAGCCCATGAAAAATTCTTGAGCTTATGATAAACCAAATAAAATAAATACCCTTATTTTAATTAAAATATATATCTTTACGTACACTTTTATGTCTTTTTACTCTAACAAGGTTAAACTCCGGCTACTTTACCAAATATGTTTTTTATTTTTACATTTAAGCTCTAAACTCAAATTTAAGCTCTAGCTACTTATGCCAAACATATAAGAAGTAGATATAATATGACAGAAAGTTGAACTTCTGAATTTGTTTTAGATTTTGGGTTTTGAGTTTATTTGGTTCTACTTATTTTATATAAGCCCTTTCTTTTTGTTGCTTATTTTCCATTTTAAGTTGTATTAAACTTATAGACCATAAAATAAATTAAGCCGGAAAAAAGGGCTTATGATAGAAAAAATAACTGAACCAAATAAACACCTCTGAAAGCTCAATGTTTACTTCTAGAGTAAATTCGTAATCAGCTTTCGAATGTGACACATTTTCCCCTAAATATGTATTCTGACTTCTCGGCAAACAAGTGCCTTCATAATTAGTGTTAAGATTAAAAGAAAATGTACATTGGTGGATTGGAAGTTTATAGTTGTATCAATTTGTGAAATGTTTTATTGGTCTTTTTTTTATTTTATTTAGATATGACGGGGAAGTTTTCCGATGTCAGTAAAATAAAAGTTGAAAGTTTACCTTTGGACATGATGAGCAACCTTCCTCCGAATGTAATACAAACAATGTTAACTCTAATGCCTGTACGAGATGCATTCAGAACAAGTATTCTGTCCCAAAACTGGAGGGGTCACTGTACTAATATTTCTGCACTCAAATTTGACGATGACGTTTTTCAGGGGTCAACCTTTATTAACTTCCATATTAAATATAAACTGTTACGTGTTGTCTACCCAATCTTGTTACTACATCAAGGTTCAATACTCGAGTTCTCCCTTTGTATCTCCCAACTAAGCAGTTGCTATGAGATTGACCAAATCATACTTCACTTATCGAGACATACTATCTTGAAGAAGTTTACTCTTTGCATTAGGGTAGGTGATGACCATAAGCTACTGCCATCGTTCTTTATGCTGCAGCAGTTATCGCACTTAAAACTCAATAACTGTGCATTTCAACCTCCAGCGACGTTTAAAGGATTTAGTAAGCTGATCAGCTTATACTTTGACAATGTCAGCATAACAGCAAAATCTCTTCTACATTTCATCATCAATTGCCCACTGCTCAAGAGCTTCACTCTGGTATAATCCGATCAAATTTGCTATTTTTTAAAGCTTGTTAATTCTAGAATTTAATGTAATTTTTTTGTTTATTTTTGTAGATTTCGAATGAAAGTCATCTTATGGGAAGTTGGAACTCTGATTTTGTTGAGCTATTCGAGTGTTTACCTTTGGTTGAGCACCTGCAAATGAGTTCATATCCCGTTAAGGTAATCAATCATTGTTTATCTCATATAACTTAAAAGACGAACCATGCTTGCTAATGTTTGTTTGTTTTTCGAATTTTGTATAGTCTTTTGCTACAGGTGTAATTCCACATAAGCTTCCGACTTCACTAGTCCACCTCAGAATTCTTCATTTATCTGGATTATGCTTTGCACGAGAAGACGAGTTACAGTCTGCTCTTTTGTTAGTTACAAGTTCCCCAAATATCGAGAAAGTTAAATTGGAGGTAAAATTTAATAAGCTTCTACGATATAATACCTACCTATGTGATTCCCTTATGTTTATATATATATATTTTTTGTTTTTTTCGACAGATGTATTATGACCCAAAGAGAGTTGTGTCACAAACCGCGATGAATCTCCTTGACTTGCAAGACTACTCGTATGTTACGTTGGACCATCTTTGTGAATTAGAGATCACAAACTTCAGCAACAAGAAGCCAGAAATGGATTTTGTGAAGCTTATCCTGACCAAGTCGCCTATGATAAAGAAAGTGGGAATAGTGATTGACACCCGTGTTGTTATTCAAGACGAAGTAAAGATGCTAAAAGAGTTGGTACGATATCCACGTGCATCAACTAAAGCAGAAATTGTATTTGTGCGTCCATAACTTCTACTTCTCCGTACTCATTTTCCTTTAATGGAGAATTCTTCCGCTGACCTTTGAAGTTTTTTGGCTATTATAACTTTAGAGATGGTTTTTGTTGTTACGACACGATTAATCTTTTCACTGAGGAGTTTTGAGGCATTCATATTTTGTATTGTGGGTTGGATCTAATGGTTGCTGGTTAAAATTTTATGTGTGTTATTTTGTTTGCTTGAACTATTATTATTTGTGAAGATTTACCCGCAGCAAAACACATTATCCAACGCCTAAAAACTTATATGTGAACGATATTAATTTAGTGGTGTGAGTTCAAGTGTATTGGTTAAGATACTAGATTCTATGTTTGTTTCGACTATTATGGATATTTTACAGATTAAAGGATAATTCCCCATATATGGTATAAAAATCCCGTCTTCCTGAATCCTGCTGCAGTCAGCTTGCATATGGTGGCGGTGGCGGTATCAGTAATAGACTGGTAGATGGCATTTTTCTTGAGTTTGTGAATTTGGTTTATGTAACCAAAATTTCCGTAAGACATTCATAGAGAAGATGAGAGTGTTTTGGTATTTAAATTGGAGGAAGTGACAAATATTTTAAGTTTCGAAACTAGCTAAGGACCAGATCGTTGTTGTCTTACATATCGTTTGTTATTGGATGCGGCTAACACTTAGACCAGGTAAGAAAATTTCATGGCATACACTATCTAGCACTTCACATTAAGCGAATATGGAGTGAGTCAATGTGAGTATATGAAAAAACTTGTATCTGCATATCTAAATTAATAAATCGCTTTTCTGGTCCAAAATTCATTTGGGATCTCAAAAATTGATCAGTTTTGTTTTTTCTCCGACCAAAATTCTGAAAACTTCCTAAAATTTCAAAATCAAAGCCACATAAGATGATGTTTGAAAGTATGACCATTAAAAGTGGCATCTTTAACCCGCGTCATGCTAACATTGTTCCATAAATGAGTTTGTTAACTCGATCATAATCTCCTCCATATCTTTCATTTATATATGCATGCAATATTTGAACTCCCATCGTAATTCACAGTACATAGGCAGCAAGCCGAACCTTAAATAGCACAAGCTTCTTTCAGGAAATAAAAACCACGCAAGTTCCATAAAAACATTGATATTTGGTTCAGAACCCGTGAATCAAAAAGTTTAAGTACTAAATTTTAAAGGTAACCTTGGAACTTAGAAAATTAACAACAAAAAAAAGCGTAATACTACCAAGACGATTACAGTAAAACTTGACCTGATAAACCAAAAAATCACAGACGCTCAAACTTGATTTGTGCTCCGATAGATGAACTTGGAATCCATAACAAATTTTTTAGGATCTTTACCTCATCACTAACAGAAATCTGATCGTTAATCACTATTCGAATTCTCTTTAGCATAGGTGACTTTGACAAGATAAACTTCACAAAATCCATTTCAGGCTTCTCACTGCTGAAGTTTGTAATCTCCAATTCACGGAGATTATCCAAGGTCACATACGAGTAGTCATGCAGATCAAAAAAGGTCTTGGCAGTTTGTGATATTGCTTCACCTGGATCGTAGAACATCTATTTGAAAAACAAAATAGTTATGACTAAATGGATAAAATGTATGAGTTTCATTTATAGCAATACTAGATTATTGTCCCGCGATAGCGCGGAAGAAATTAAAAATTGAATCGTAAATTTTACGTTTATGTAGATTTTAATTTATTATGAGAAAATAATGTTATATGTATAATACATATATATTTTTATGTTTATACACATGTTGTTTATAATTATAATAACATATAAAACATTTACTTTTATATACAAGTTTTGATATTTTGTATTGGGAGATTTTAGAATAATAATCAGGTAAATCATAATCCAAATTGAACGATTTAATAAATAAATTATAATTATGTTTTTTATTTTAGTAGAGATGAAATGAAAGAGAGAATGTAATTATGTATTTTAAAAGGGTGTAAAATGAAAATAATATTTGATGAAATCATCAATCTGATCTAACGGCTGACATCAAAGAAGTTAACCCATCCAAGGGACCTTACTTTGCCATGTGGCATTTAAGGCCTCTCTTTTCTCTGACAATATATAAACAATTATACAATTTTACCTCAAGATTAATCTTTTCTATATTGGGAGAGCTTGTAAGCAAAACAAGAACAGAACGTATCTCGTCTTCTAGAGAAAAAGACAGTTGATCTAATTGAAGAGCTCTGAGATGGACTAGCATGTGCGGAAGCACCCTCTCTAGGGAAACGCCAAAAGGAAATGGCTCAACCCACTAAAAATAGTAAGAAAAGTATTACTTACGTTACATGAAACGTAGTCAACAAATTTTGAATTTTCTGTTACCTGTTCAAAATAATAATGCAGGTGCAAATTCTCGATTAAAGGCAAACACCGCAATAGCTCAAAAATTTTGGAATACCAACTTTCAGTAGGGTTAATCTGCAGCAAATGAAACATATATATACCAAAGCACTTGAATATAAGAGGATTTTTTCAAATGACACGAGCACTTATTATGTCTTACCAGAGTGAAGCTCCTGAGTAGAGGGAAACAGCGTAAATATTTTAGAAGCATGCTCATGGGTACGCGTACTTTGTCAAACCATAAGCTTGTCAGGTTACTAAATACAGCAATGGTTGATAGAGGTTGAATTTCACAATTTTGGAGTTTTAAGTGCGTTAATTTCTATAATGAAAAGAAGGATGATGGTAACTTATAGAAATTACCCCGCCCCATGCAAAGAGTAAATTTCTCAAGAGTTGGGTTCCTTGAAAGATAAAGTATGATTCGGTCAATATCATGACTACTATCTAGTCTGGAGAAAGATAGAGAAAACTCAAGCACCGGATCATTGTGTAGTAGCAATATGCTGTACAAGACATTGAAGATTTTACACTTGTTGCTGTTTGACTCACTATCGGTTGATCCTTCCACCAGTTTTTCGTCAAACTCAAGTTTAGGAATGTTTATGCAATGATACCTCCATTTACGAGATAAAATACTAGTCCTAAAAGCTTCTCGTATTGGCATTAGAGTCAGGATCGTATGAATAATGCTTAAAGGCAGATTGCTGATTCTGTCCAGAGGTAAACATTGACGATTCACCTTACAAAGGTCCATCGCTAACTCTGTAAAATGTATCAGTATTCCGAAATTCAAATCATAGATTATGTGATAAAATCAAGTCAAATGTTACAGCATACATACTGCACAATAATTCACACTTTAGTCCCGCTTTGCACCAACAACTCACATACCGCTAGAAAAGAAGCCTTTTGAATTAGATATCCTCTAAGGGGGGCTTATGAGCTTAAATCAATAACCTTATAACTAAAAATAAGAAATAACTATGATATTTAAATTTGAAAATGTTATAGAACCAATCTCTCCTAACTCGGCCACAACTTGTTCCATTGTAGGTCGTTTTTTGCGTTCGGGATGGACACAATGCAGGATCAGGCCCGGCCCTGACATTTTGGAGGCCCGGTGCAAAAAAATAAAAGAGTCCCTAAATTATAATAAACACGAGTTACATTATTATTTTCTAAACATCGATCTTCTATCATTTTTTGAAGCAAATTCATCTATTATACGTACATGAAATTGAAAGTATGTGGTGTGATTTTTTCAAAGACATAGGTAGGTTAATTTATAGCTATCTAATCAATTAATCATTTTCTTTATCCACCGATGTGGGACAAAAGTAAAAATCTAAACTCTTCTTTTTCTTGTGACTCAAATTTGGGACAAAGATAATTTGTAAGTTTGTACAAAATAAAAAATAATTCTTTTTTTAGATCGGAGGCCCCTAAAAATCGGAGGCCTCTAATAATAATCAAATACATACCTGAAATTGAAAGTATGTGCTGTGATTTTTTCAAAGGCATAGGTAGGTTAATTTATAGCTATCTAATCAATTAATTATTTTTTTTTCCACCGATGTGGGACAAAAGTAAAAACTAAACTCTTCTTTTTCTTCTAACTCAAATGTGGGACAAAGAAAAACAATTTTTTTCTTAAATCGGAGGCCCCTAAAAATCGGAGGCCCCGTGCGACCGCACGACCAGCACACCCCCAGGGCCGCCACTGTGCAGGATGACCTTAGCGGCTTTCTTTGCTCCCTCAAATGGGAACTGGTTTTAATATTTGTTTCGTTTAATTTATATCAAATCCAGCAAAAAGACAGGTTGAATGATGAATATATATAACCTTAACTTTTGTTTTTTGAACAATCTTGATTACTTTTCTATTACCGAACTGACAAAACCCGAATGAAAAAATATTTTCCTATAATTATTGTTTGATAAGGCTACTTTTAGGCTTTTATTTTCCTTAGACCTTACAAGACACTTATATGTTGCTATAAATCCATGATTTTACCTATGTTAACAAACTAAAATTCAAATATAGAAATTTATTTTGGTAAAAAAAACTCAATAAAATGCAAATGCAAATGCAAATCAGTACCTCTGTCCATGGTTGTAGCTTCGGGTGATCTGAAGCAAGTAGCACAAGACTGGAAATGAAAGGTTTCTGCTGGTTTTATTAGAAAACAAGAATGGGAAATGAAGGGTTTATTCAAAACGGCTAGTAGATATTGCACTCCCTCAACTTTACAACATTTACACAATTTTCTTAAATATACACTATTTTGTAATGAAGTGGCATATCGTTAATTCTCTTTAGAGTTAATTACATAGATGGTCTCTATGTTTGTATCAATTTAACGGGTTCAGTTCTTGTGTCGTAAATCATACGGTTTCAGTCCCTCTTGCGCTAGTTTGGCTACACGTTTGGTCCCTCATCGACCTAAAATGACTAAAGGGTATTTCTTAATTTCTTAAATTGTTCAAGAAATTTTATATCTTTACTACTATATAATGCATTTTATGTTTTTAAGAGTTTAAGAAGTACATACATAACAACATACATTACAACACACAGCAACACACAAACACACAGCCTCTCTTCCTCTCTTTCGGTTCATTCTAAAATTCTCTCTCTCTCTCTAAAACACCTCTGACCTCTCTCTACAATTTTATCTTACCGGAACCAAATGCTTAGCCGGAACCATCTTTACGTTACCGGAACCACCTTTACTTTGTCGAAGACCATCATTACAATCGTCGAAAATCTCCACCCTAGCCGCCGCTGCCGGAACCCTAGCTGCCACCGCCAGCCACCATCCGTGGAACCCTGGCCGCCACAACCACCATCCATGGAACCCTAGCCGCCGCAACAACCATCCGTGGAACCCTAGCCGCCGCAACCACCATCCGTGGAACCTTAGCCGCCGCAACCACCATCCGTGGAACCCTAGCCGCTGCCTGAAACCTAGTTGCCGCCGCCATCCATTTGAGTTTTACTGATATTTTTTCAACCGGTTTTACAGGGATAAATAGCTGTACACTCTGCTGAAATTAAAGGTGCCGCTGCTTATGAGGTTTCCGGTAAGCTATCTTTCTTTGTCATTGTTGTTTCTCTCGGTTTGAAAGCTTGTTGAATTAGCAATAAACCACACTTTTGGGGGATTTTTAATCCAACTTTCTGTTGCGATTCTTCATGTAGGTACCCCTGTGGATTGTGTTTCTTTAGCATTATGTGGGGCGTTGTCATTGGTATTAATAATCATAACGATTTTAGTAAATTTTGACAATTTTTTCATGGTTGCATTGACATATTTAACAGGTTATTGCTGGAGTTAGCAAGGGTCCAAGATGTAAGTAGCTTTTTTATTAGTGTTACCGCTCATGATTTCCTTTTTAAAATAATTGTAAAATTATCAATATTCATTAACGTCATATTGTTTCGATCATACAGGTTTTCCTCAAGTGTTGTAGCTGGAGCTAGACAAGCCTTGATTAGTGGAATCCCGTCTTTATCAGTCTCACTAAACTGGTAAATAACCTTCACCTTGTGCTATTTTGGAGTTTCATTAGGTTGAAATTAAGTTGAATTTGCTCGAAATCTGATGTTATTAGCAAGAATGTAACACAAATTATGTCATTTTCACTTTTTGTTTGTTTTCCTTGTTTATGCTGAGATATATTACTAGAACATTCCTCAATTGAAAGTGTGTCTTGGATGACTTCAGTTTGTCAGTATTCAATATACATGTGCGTTAAACTGACTCTCAACTTCTTATATGGTAATCGATATTATTCTTTTTAGGTGATTCATACTGAGAACATTGTAGCAGCATTTCACGGCTATCAGAAAACAGTTTTTGCCATCTCAAAAAGTCCTTCAGAAACTCAGGTTTTCCTAGAGGTACATTTTACAGTTATGTGATACTTTCGTCAAAGTGTGATTTAGGCAGTTTCATTCTTAGTCTTTTGTAGGCATTGGAGCAAGGTTTGGGAGTAGTAGTTTTGAAAACCGAGGATATCGAAGATGTCCTTAAGCTGAAGTTACAATTTTAGATATCGTCGAGTCCCTAATGGGTCATGGTTTCTTATATAGTTGATATCAACAGGGATACTTTGACCGAAGAAATCAAGAAGGCAGTCAATTGGAGTTGACGGAAGCTACTATTACTGGAATTCAAATGATTAGAATGGGAGATAGAGTTTGTGTTGATCTTTGTAGCCTCATGAGACCCGTGAAGGTCTTCTGGTACGTTTAACTCTTCTTTCTACAATAAACAATTTCGACCCATTTACTTATGAATGGGTCTACTATGCTTTTATCTCAATTGGGTCGATTGGATGAAATCATAAAATGGTCAAAAGTAGCCCTTAGTATTAACATTATGTGTTAATCATAATTAACGCATTAATCATTTGTAGAAAAAATAAAAAATAAAAATGACAAAAAAGTGTTACCGTCGTGCGATTACTAAAATCTTCGCTTGTAGGTTGGATCTTTTGCTAGAGGATTATTCCTTGTTCACTCAGAGTGCTTGGAGTCAAATTACATTGCCAGCAGATGCGGTGAGATTGCGTTTGGGAATTAATAATTACGTAAGTTATATCATTTGTGATTATGTCTTGTTAATATTTGTAGGGGCCGGTTTATGCCTATGTGGCGTTCAGAGCTTAAGGCCGGGAAAGAGGTCCTCGTGGTTGATCAAAATGGTATTCAACGAACAGCAGTTGTTGGTCGTGTAAAAATTGAGACCCGACCATTAATCATTGTGGATGCAAAGGTTTGTTTTCTTAATAATTTAGGTATAAACACAGGTGCAGTAACGTGAAAAGATTTAGGTATAAACACATTCATTTTACCTTTTTTTCTTAATAATTTTGTTTACGTACTTATGACAATCTCCACACTTGATGTTTATTAAAAAAAACAACAGAGAAAAGATCAGTTTCACCTCGAAGATTTTCTCTTCTGCGAAGTGGGTCTCTGTCTATTAGATCAACGATTCGAAACCAAATTCAAGACCCACAACTCTCAATCCCAGTAGACCGACAACTCCAAACTCAATTGGATGACAAAGGGTAATAATACAACTTTGACTTTAATCCGTTTGACCTTAATAGCTGAGGTTTTCTTGTTTTTGAATGGCCTGTTTGTTTAATAGAGTTTTGACTCGATGGTTCATGTGCAGCTTGCAGAGTCTCGGAAATCAGCTTCGATGCGTATTCCCAGTAATAGAGACACGTATAAAGACACATATCAAATACCAAGCAAAAGTAAACGTCTACTCAAGGCATTGCTTAGTAGACGCAAGTCTAAAAAATACGACACGCTATACATTTATCTGGACGAATACTAAATCCTATGCATTGGTAGCAAATGAAGAACAAAGAGACCAAGTGAAAATATGTCCCAAAATTTTATTGCTGATTACCCATGTACTTATATCGTCTTCTTGTTTAAACAGTATTTAAAATTCTTTCTTATATGCTTTACCATTTCGAATGAGTTTTCTAAATTGTGATCATTATATACAATATGTCCATAAAGTTTAATCGTAAACAAGGTAGTTACTCCTCACACATCGTTTTTTAAGGATAATGTAGGTTATGAATCTCATCCGTGAATAAAATTGACAAAATAGATCTTGTCCCCAAAGTGATAAATGATTTTATTTACAACAAATTTTGTATCAAATTATTTTGTATCAAATTGTTTATGATCTTTTGTTTAAGTAATAGGTATACAATATTATGAGGAATAATTGCCATAATTTGAGAATTTAATTAAATATCATTTCAACTTTTATATTCCGAAAAATTCAGTTATAACTGTGGAATTTTGTTTATCATTTCAACTTTAGTAAGGTGTAATTTCAATGCAATTTCATATCACTAATGACTATGATTCGATGACCAATTTCGAAAAATAAGAAAATATAAATCATTATCCCACAAACCACCTCTAATTTGGATTAAAAGCTTGTCTCTTAAACACTCTTCTTATCGAAACAAACTAATTATTAAAAGTTACAAGAAAATTAATAAAAATGTATAAGCAGGTCAATCCAACCGGATCATACCATATTTAACTGGTACCTAAAAGTACACCTTGTGATCCATATCCATATTCATTGATGTAAATAATTTTGTTTAGTTTTGTGTTTGATCTGATGTTAAATATTGCGATTGTAAATCACAGATTGCCGATGCGGTAGTAGTAGCAAGATTTCTAGAAGCAACACTTGTAGTAGTAGCAAGATTTTTGTCTATCGAGAAGTTTTACGTGATGAATGAAATACATGTTTAGTCTGAATAGATTAGAGAGATTGTTGGTTGAATGTTATTCTTTTGTTTTGATTTTGTAATTTTATTTTTTACATTTTCAATATAAATCCAATACAATTTTATATTATATATGTTTCTATATTCATATCACATGACGACTGAAAAACAACCAAAAGTGTTATACTTAACATATGGATCACGAGACGGATTAAAAACTACTGAAAACTGTAGCCGCAAAACCATTTTACGAAATCAACTTCGTCGCCGCCGCATCGCGCGGGTACTAGACTAGTTGTTTAAATATAAATGAATAAATATACTAATTTGTATATATAAAATACATAATTATCATTATCATATCATCATAATCATAAACCGCCACCACCACCAACATTTACACTTACTTTCAGTCAAATGTAAAATAAAAGATGCAAAATATAAAACGCGACTACTTCATCGTGATGGAGCTCCATGGAACTCAACTACCACTATAACCATTGACGAACAACACGACCTCTAAATCTCGATGCCAACATCATCACCTCCAACCGTCACGTCAATATTATTGAAATCGAAATCGAAAACATTATACTCTCCCCCGTAACCAAAATCAAATCAAAACCCGTAACTCTCCATTTTCAGATCGAAAGTAAAATGGTAACTTTTGTTTCAGATCTGGAAAAAAAAAAGGAGTCGTGAAAATGAAATACCTTAATATATGTTTTAGATTTTTAAATTGAAACCCTTTTTGTTCAAATCAAAACCTTTTCAAATTCGTAAACACATACCGATACCATAAACGGTGGCGTTGGTTATGGATGGAGGAAATGAATGTGGTATGTGTTAAAGTTGTGCGACTACAAGTGGAAGAACGTTGCGGTGGCGTTGGTTATGGATGGAGGGGATGCTCGTCGATGGCGGCGGAGGGTTGGTCGCTGCCAGTGAAGAAGGGATGATCTGAGTTAAGAGAGGAAAAGTGGGGGTGTGGGTGGGATTTGGGGGTTGGGATTTAGTTAGAGCACCTCCAACCATAACACTTATGACTTGACTTATGGCCACGTCATCATAACACCATCCATAACATAACACCAGTAAACCCCCCAGTCATAACATCAAATTCTGGGACCCATCAGTTTTTTTTTCTTTTTTTCTTCTCTTTTTACTCATATTATTTTTAATACATTTAATAATAAAAATAACTCATTTTTAAAAACAAAATACATTAATAAAATAAACAAAATACATTAAAAGTTAACAAAATCACATTAAAATTTCTTAAAAAAAACGAGTTATTTAAATAATAACAATAAAATTGAGGGAGAGGAAGAAAGATAAAGTTGAGGGACTGGTTTAGACATTTCTCCATTCTTACTTTTCATTCATCATCGTCATCATCCCTAAATCGTCGACGAAAAATAAACTCCGGCACCGGCCAAAAATAAACTATTTGATAAGGTAATTTATATTTTTTTTATTTACTTTATTTCATTCATTATATATATAACGTTTATTAAAAAAAAAAAAAAAAAATTCTCAAAACGCGGTGGTGCAACGGCAACACCACGCCGAAACGCGAAGGAAGACGCCAAACCCCAGCCATAACGGCATTATGAGGGGGGGGGGGGGGGGGGGGGGGGGGGGGGGGACGGGGGGACGGCGCTGAAAAGGCTCCCTTGTTCAAGTAAGTGTAACAGTTTTTAAATAGAGGAATTAAGGTATTTTACTCTTTGTTGTATCTATTGAAGATGAAGAGAATGAGGTCACTCTTAGTTTTTTTTTTCGTTTTGATTGTTTTAGGATAAATAAAATCAAAATGGAAAACTAAATTCAATATTTAAAAAATGAGTAAAATAAAGAAAAAGAGTATTTTTGTCATTTTAGGTCGACGAGGAACCAAATATGTAACCAAACCCGTGTTAGAAGGACTAAAGCCGAATGATTTGCGACCCAGAAACTAAACTCGTTAAATTGATACAAGCACATGGACCATTTATGTAATTAACTCTAAAAAAAATTAACGATATGCCACTTCACTACAAAATAGTGTATATTTAAGAAAATAAACAAATAGGGACGTACTTTTAGAGTACGAAAAATTAGCTTTTAGAATTTTGATATTTTACAAATTAATTTATATTAATTATACTTTTTAAAATTGCAAATTTTAAAATTAATGTAATTATACTTTTAAATTAGTATTTTAATAGATTAAAATATTATTCAATTTAATACTTTAAAATTTCCGTTTAAGAGTGGTTGAAGTTGTACTTTTAAATAGAGGAATTAAGGTATTTTACTCTTTGTTGTATCTATTGAAGATGAAGAGAATGAGGTCACATAAACATTTTAGTCCTAGTATCATGTATAAAGATATAAAAACCTTGTTCAAGTAAGTGTAATAGTTTTTAATTTGTCTCCAATAATATAACTTACTAATTTTGTCTTAATGAGTTTGAGGTAAGACCCTAAAAGTAAGAAAACAACTTTAAAACGAGCTTAGTGAGAGGCTTTTAAAAAAAAACAAGTTTAGTCGATGATAGTAAGTGGAGGCACAACTTTAATAATAATAGATATCGAAGTGGTCACTAAATAATATTTTGGCACCTTCAAAAATCAGAGGCCTAAGAGTGCTTCCATCAATAACACCGTTTCAGGTGGTGTTATGTCCATGTCATCATAACATCATCCATAAGACCATAACACAACACCAGGAAAGAAAAGAAAAAAAAAAAAAAAAAAACTAACTCAGACATAACACTAATCTAGGACCCACCAGTTTTATTATTTTTAATTTTTTTTTTCTTTTTACTCATATTATTTTTAATACATTCAATAATAAAAAAAATAAAACTAATGAATTAAAACAAAATATATTAATAAAGTTACCAAGATTACATTAAAATTTTAAAAACCGTAATTAAAACATACATAATTAAATAGATAAATAGAAATCAACGTCTGAAACGATAGTCATCAGGAAACCTAGCAATGTGTTCAACGAGATCGCTTCGAAGAAAATGGTGTGTATCACGATCTCGTATCTCTTTCATTACTCGGATTTGATGTTGGCACCTTTCCTGTGAAGTTCGTTGTTCTCTTGGTATTGGAGTTTAGTATTCCTCGCAGTCGCTGGTATTAAATGCATTGTCTTTGATAATCATATTATGCAATATGATGCAAGTATACATGACTCGCTATAACTTGTTTACCTCGTAGTATCTTGCGGCAGTTTTTAACACCCAAAATCGCCCTTGTAGCACGCCAAATGCTCTTTCAGCATCCTTTCTTGCAGCTTCTTGAAATTTTTGAACTTCTTTCGCTTTTCGTCTGGTGGATGAGAAAATGATATGACAAACGTCGCCCACTCTTGATAGATTCCATCCGTGAGGTAATAGCCTTTTTTATAGGCAGTGTTGTTTACCACGAAATTAGAAGGTGGAACGTTGTCATGGAGGAGTTCCCTAAATAGAGGCTAGACATTCAAAACATTGATGTCGTTGTTAGGGCCCGCGTTACCAAAATAAGAATGCCAAATCCACAAATCATACTAGGCAACCGCTTCAAGCATTACGGTTGGGTATCTATGATCACCTCGTGTGTATTGGCCCTTCCATGCGTTTGGACAGTTATCCCATGCCCAATGCATACAATCAATACTCACAAGCATCCCAGGGAACCCATGTAGTTCTTCATGTTTTGCATAAATACGTTGAATATCCTCTTGTGTTGGCTTTCTTAAGTAAAAGTTTTTATATAAATCCATAACACATTTACAAAAGTTATCTAAAGCCTCTTTTGATGTAGATTCCGCCATGTGTAGATATTCATCAAATGCATCGGAAGTGATTCCGTATGCTAAAAGACGCATGGCGGAAGAACATTTTTGTATAGCGGTAAAACTTGGTTTGCCCGTAGCATCTAGCCGGGATGTAAAATAGTTAAATGACTAGGAAGAGGTACTTGAGAATATTTAAGAATATCGTCGACTATTCGAAGAAATAGCGGCTTGCTCATCTGGTATCTTCGTCTGAACTGCTCCGCTGTGAAAATGCAACATTCGTTGAAATAGTCTGCCATAAGTCGTTCGTTTGCCCCAATTCGATATCTTTTTTATAAATCTTCTTTTAGCCCGAGCGTTTGAGGTTTCGATAGCTTCCTCTTCATCGTAATAAGCCTTTCCGACCATCGCCGCCATCATGAAAATTGTTTCATCGTCAGAAGAGTCGGAACCTGACAAAATTCATTTTGAAAACCATTTTTAAGATTAAATAGGATAATAGATTGTGGTTTTTTGAGAGAAAGAAGATGATATGGTGTAAATAATTTGTGTTTATGATTGGTTGGGTATTTATAGAGTTGGTTAGAAAAAAAAAAATTAAAAAAAAAATAACGGTCAAGCCAACGGCTAGTTTTTTAAATTTATTAAATATTTTTATTTATTTATTCAAGTAACGGTCAAAAAAAAAAAGAAAAAAAAAACATCACAACGCCTCGTTGCTGCGGCAACACAACGCCATGTATAACGCCACTCCCTCAGCCATAACGGCGTTATGGGGGGGGGGGGGGGGGGGGGGGGGTGTTTAAACGCCGAGGATAACACCTCCGCTGGAGGCACTCTAATAATAATAGATATCGAAGTGGTCGCTAAATAAAATTTTGCCACCTTCGAAAATTAGAGGCCTAAAAAACTATTGTTTTTGTTGTTTTATCCTTGAGTCATCCCTGTATTTACACAAATAATAATATTCTTTCTTAACTCACATAAAAAAGAGACAGATTCGAAAAATTCTAATTTTTTTTTTCAAATTAGTGTAACCATTTTAAAACATGTCAGCTTTAAAATTTTATTTGGGGGCTTGTTGGTGGTGGCTTATGAATTACTCCATATAATATTATATGTTTATAATTAAAAATACGAATTTAAATCCGGACTCACTCATTCATCAGGATTATCGAAAGTTAAAATAATATATTACATTTTTGTTAATGATAAATAAATTGATATATATGTTTATATTTATTTATTATATAAATAAATTGATAATGTCACAGAACAAAAGACAAATAAAAAGGGTGTTTTTTTGAGGTTATATAAACGGGCTTTAAGATTTATCGGAGCGAAAGTAATCATCGGTGGGGAGGTATGGGATCATCAGAATCAACACTTTTAAATTCACAGGTTGAGTCTTTGTTTACCCAATTAAATGATTTGATTCAGTTGTCTGTCTGACTGTATAACTTATTACTTTTTATTTCAGACTGGAGAAGATGGAATCACCACTGTTTCACAAAGATTACAACATGTCGATCCACTCCTACACAAACTTCAATCCTTACAAATTGTATCTCACTTTTTATTCTTAGAGTTTTGATAACGACTATCCTATAGGTTATGATTAAGAAAGTTAGACACGCATTATTTCGTTACTTGATCTTTTTTGTGTGATCGATATGTGTGCAGGCATCTCCGATTTTGACCACATCCACATCAACAGATACTAGCACCAGCTTAACGGGAGGTATTGTTCCTTCTTTGTTATAATCGTTTATCAACCTAATCGATAGTTGAACGTTTAGTATCAGCTGCAGATAAAAAGTAGAACAACTTTAGGACTCACTAATTGTTTTTCAGACCACTAGGGCTTGCCCAAGTGGTTATAGCATGTTGCCTATCTGTGGAGGTCATGATAATGTATACCAGGGGCTAAGAGGCACCTTCCAGTAAACCTCACTAATTGTTTTTCAAAGCTTGAGCCTTTTATCTTGTGCTTCTGATTATAGGTTTTGTCGATCCAAAGGTAATACAAGAACTATTCTCAACGTATCAGGAGTGGCAAGAAAATCAGACTCGCAACATCAACAAAAGACAGGTTCTCTTGTGTTTGGTTTCGGTTTGTGGTCAAATGTTAATAATTTTCTATGCTACACTTACAAATAGTTTACAAAACGTTTCTTACAAAATGACGTGGAAAAGTTAATTAACCAATCACATCAAACCACTCATTATCTCTCCTGTTTTTTCTCTCCATTCACATATTGACACATCATTTTGTAAGTTAATTTTTGTAAATTTTTTGTATGCATATCATTTCTCTTATCTTTTTGGTTCTTTATACGATATGTGACAGTTGCTGTTATTTCTGCTGCAGGAAGAAATAGAAAACAAGATCGAACTTGCAGATGCTTTGGCACTTAAACTTCTTCAACGATATAATTACTCTGTCTCCGCCATGAAGACGGCATCAGCTCACCTATCTGGAGGTATTCGTATTTTCCTTTTTAGTTCATTCTATAACCACCTCGTTTCCAAAAATCGAAAATAAAATGGCGTGACTTTTTTATACAACCTCATTTTCTACACAACAGATTTCGCTATAATTTTTCATAATATTTATAAACAAGTAAATTTTGTGTTCAGTTGAAGAATTACAGGTGGAACTCGGGGAACTGAAAGGAAGGCTAACTGAAGTGATGAGTAACTGTGATAGTTTATGCAAGAGAATTGCTGCTGGTGGACCTGAATCCCTTCGCTCATCGGTCAAGCCATTTGCAGCAGCTGTTGCTGATGATGATTTAGATAGAGTAACGAGCCATTCCTCTGCTATAGATGGTGCACCGTTACAACCTAAGCTTGAACCTTAGGTCGCCCTATTTCATTTATATTTTAAAATTAAACACCTGATGCTTGCATATGTTGATCAGTTCATATTTCAGTCGTTTTTTTAATTTTATATGGAAACGATTGAGAACCAACTGACTGGAACAGAAGCTTTAGAAGTCCATTTCGTCCATTTAATATATAGTCTATTTAGTTCCAACAATCATCTTTAGTTTGGTTTGAATACATTTGACTTTTTATAGTCAAAATTGATGTTCCAAATTCAAACTTGACATATTAATAATATATCCAATTATCGTTACTTAATTCGATAACTGGGTTCGGTACCAAATACCATGAATCCACGTTACATAAACTGAACATAATTTGTGGCAATTTAGAAGGAATATGAAAGCCGGAGGGAAGCATTCTTGAAGCGGCGTAGATTCAAACATTTCTGCCAATCTGGCTTGAGAATACCTGACATGTGTCGGTCAACGATGGGATGCGATTCAGTGGCAAAAAAAAAGGAATTGATCCTTACTCTTATTTTCCACTGCTCTGTTGTAATCTGCGGTTTCTGATAACGTCTGTTCTTCTCTTGGTATTTGACCATTCTTCAGGTTTGTATACTGTAATTTTTGCGCATCTTATTCTTTCACTCGTTTTACATACATATTTTTTGGTATTAGCCAGTTGAAGTATTAATTTGGGGCTCATGTTTTTGGTGTTTCTGATCAAGCCCTATTGTCAGGTATTTTATATTAAAGTGCATATATATTGCATTGAAGTGCATTCGATGATTCATGACCGTGCCATCGAATCTCTCTCTGAATCCTGTTGAAAGTTGAAACCCATGACCGTGCCATCAAATCTCTCTCTGAATCCTTAATATGGATTAACCCCAACTAGTCCAACAACCAATTATGCATACTTCAAAACAACCAATATAGTTGCGGTACCGAGCTTAAAAGTTCAAAAAGTTTATAATTCAATTATCAGAAACCATCTCTAGAATCATAAACAGCCAAAAACAAAATCATGAAACAAAGTCGAACAGGTTCAAGGAAAATCAGTACTACGAACCAAAACTTAACTCAGAGATACCTGACTATGATTTTTGTCCTAGTCGATGCACGTTCATACTGTAGTAATTCTCTTAACATCTTTATTTCAGAATAAGAATCAACTCGTGTGTCGATCAATATATCTATTAACTTCAGCGTTGGTGACTTTGCCAAGATAAGCTTCAAAAAATCCATGCCAGGCTTCATATTGGTGAAAAATGTTATCTTTATTTCCTGTTCAACGTCATGTACAAATGAACAGGTATGATTCAAATCCGACCTATTGCTACAAAAGTTCTTCATGACCAGATCAACAATGAGCGTTTACAAGGGTGAACATGCCACAATGACAAATGCATTTGCCAGAAAGTAGTGGCTCATGCATAATCAACCTAACGGATATCATCTAAACATATAAAAAGAACTCATGTGAGTTGGTTTATGGGCGTTCAATGATTAGTTTTGCTGAAGGTGATGAATGGAGAAGTGGCAGTTGTATCAGGCCTCTAAGCATCGTCACTTCTTCATCAATGGAGAAATTCTCATAAAGCTTAATTCGTGTTTTCTTAAGCACAACTTTTATTATAGGAGCTTCATATGTGGTTATATGGACCTTACCAAAATGACTCCCTCAAGTGATGGGCAACTGGAGAGGAAACGTTTAAGCGTTAATTTTGGCAACATTGGTTAAGCCCGCACTCCTCAACCTACCAAATCCGTTGAATGTTAATGGAGGTTCAAACTCACAATTGTTGACTGCGAAGACTTCTAATCCATTCAACGAGAAGAGCGAAGGAGGTAGCTTGTAGTTGTTTGGAAAGCTAATGTTCATATATTTCACTGTATTGAGCCTTGAAAGGCAAAAGTATTGGGGAAGGGCGTCAAGTATATATGAACTTGGTCCTTTAGTTTTCTTCGTTTTACCACTTCCTCGGGGTTTCATACTGCACCCGGCTGCTGCAATTTTGAATGCAAAACAAATATGATCTAATTACATAACATAAATTACACCACTTAAATAAATATTAACTAAAAGATCTAGAAAGCATATATACTAACTACAATCAAACAGATTCAATATACTCCACCTAAAGAGAGTGTAAGCTAATTACAAATATTCTAGCATTCACGAGTAACACACTCCAAACGTTGTGTTCTCGATTTTATTCAAAAAGAAAGTTAAGTTAAGTGGATGATGGGAAAGGGGGCGGACATACATGTAAAACACACACACACAACTTATACATGAATTTGCCTACAGCTTAAACCAACGGGTTTATTGAAGTGTAAAAAAAATCAAAATTAATTTAACGGGTTCTATACAAAATCTTTTGTTTTGGGTACCATTTACTTTTGATCAAAAATCTGCTACCGATGGGAAAACATCACAAAAAAAGAGATATATGGTAAAGTGAATAAAATTTAATAGATTTTAGAACAAAAATTTGTGTTCTAAAAACCATTAAATTTTATTCACTTTCTTCGTCCTCCCCTCCTAAAATTACCTAAAAATTGTATTACGTTATAACTTTGATAAGTTACTAATGTAAATATAAACCTTGTTGTAAGCTAAAGACTCTATTACATGGTCAAAAACTGGAATTTATTTGTGCATGGACATGTTAAAAATCAAAATATGCAATTACTACTAATTACATCTAATAATTAATTTAATCAACTTGATGGTTATAACAAGTTAACAACGTCTAGTTCGTCCGTGTCTCGTGGGAGCTATGATGAAAAAACTATTCAGGTCGTGTTCGGTTTGTAAGTTTCTCTTCTATTTTTTTACTAAAAAAAGTTTAAGAGTGAGTTGATTGGGTAAAAATTTAACGAGTTCGATTCAAACATGACTAAATAAGATATTTTTACAAATGGCTTGAAAGGTCATGTTGGAATGACCATTAATTTTTAAATATATTAGCGATTATTTACATTTGTCGTTTTGCCTTTAATTAGTTTTATAAGTTAGTAATAAGACTATCTTTTACTTATCATTTATAAACATGAAATGTAAAGGAAAATTATCATTATCATATATTTATCGGGTATTTATACAAAATAGTGCTATTAAATTAAAATGACTAAAATATTATATACCTCGACAAAATACCATGATATTGATATTTTAAATCGCCCGGTCAACATGGATCATGTATTCGATCAATTCATTAATCTTGTTTAAATTAATCGATTATTAGATCATATAAATAGATCGGATCATATTAAATTCGGATCAAATTATGGTTTATTGTATAGTACCAATTGAACTCTTAAATCTAATGACACATTAGAAACAAAAAGAAAACCATGTAGATATTCCAGGTCTTTTTCAAAATTTAGAAACGATATATGTAATTTAAGTAAACCATAAAAACTAGGGTGAGCAAAAGTAATAAAATATCGAATACTGCTCTACGATATTCAACACATTCTTTTACACTATGTTATCAAGTTTTATTTTTAGGGTAAAAAAATGTAAAGGAAAAGAAATAAATAAATTGTCGTGTTCCCGAGTTTTTTTTTAAAGAAAAACAAAGAAAAGGAAAAGATTAGAAGGTAAAGTTTATACATTTTATTCAATAAAACAATCCGGCCATATTTGGGGTGATTGTAAAGTAAAATAAATACTTTCCTTTACTTTAATTTCCTTTTCTTAACATTACTTTCTTTTCCTTTAATTTTACACTCGAGAACAGGGTGTTAAAGTTCATTATTCGATACTAATAACACCACGCCGACGCCTTTATTTCGATACAATATTTAATACCAAAAAGTAAATAAACAAATTCCGATACCAAACCAACTAAATGTGCAAGAAACCGGTTTTAATCGGTTTTCAAAAATTCGGTTAAAAAATACCGTTTTTTTTAACCGGTTTCGATTAAACCCGTTTTTTTGCATTCGGTTTTTTTCGGTTTAAAGCGTTCGTAATCGGTTTTTCGGTTTTGAACCGGTTTTAATCGGTTATATTTTTTTCGGGTTTTTTCCGGATTCGAAATTGGAAAAAATATAAAATATAAACATAACTTTTATTTCAATTTTAAATAATACAATTACAACTAAAAATATAAAATATAAACATAACCCATCCGCACCAAGTTCCGATTGTGATGCTTCTTGACTAATCGCTTTACAAGACCCGTTTTTGTGAGTTCTTAGTGTTGTATTTGAATTAGAGCTAAAAACTTCCCATATCTCTTGCAACGTGCTTTTTCCATCCCGTCATTCATTACGCACAAATCGTAATTACCCCAAATTTCCTTGTTACGGGAAGTTTTTCTAATTTGCGCTATATCTTCATTTGTGTAAACTTTGACGTTTTGAACATTGCTACTAGCGGAAGCGGAAGCTTGTGATTGTGTGTTTTCCATTTTCGTACTTTGACGTTTCGTACTTTTGAGAATTAGAGTTTTTTTCAGAAAAAAAAAGTATATATATAGCGAGAATGCGAGATTATAGTGATTTGAGAGAAGAATAGTTTGAGTTTTTGGTGTGATTTCAACCCAAACTAGTTAAAACTATTTATAGGTAACTTAGAGGTGCCAAAAAACTCAAAAAAGTGAAAAAAGCTCCTAATGGATACTGACGGACATATTTTTTTTTTTATAACAAAAAACCGGTTATTTTAAAAAACCGAAAATTTGAAAAAACCTTAACCGGTTCGGTTAAAAAAACCGAACGGTCAAAAAAAAAAAAAAACAGATTATTAAAAAAACCGGTTTCAGTTTTTTCGTCAGTTTAAAAAAAAAACTGGTTTTAATCTTACTTCTTCTATACAACCAATATTGTACCCTAAAAATAAAAAACAAAGATATTTTCTTGATTGGGTTAAGCGGTTGGGCCAACAAAATAAACCTAGATAGCCCATCCATTACCTAAACCTCTAAACCCATTTCCTATTTCCATCTCCAACACAACACCTAGGTTGAAATACATCTCTGGTTTTGTGTTCTGTTCAAACAAACAACAACAATAATAATAATCATAGTATTAGTATTATGGGTATATTCGAACCCTTTCGTGCAATTGGTTACATTACAAGCAGTGTTCCTTTTTCTGTTCAAAGACTTGGTACTGAAACATTTGTTACTGTTAGTGTCGGCAAATCATGGCAAATTTACAACGTAACTAACTAACCTTTATTTAACCTTCATTGTTTTTTTTATTATGTTTTGTGGAAAACTAATTCATGTTTTGTTTTTTGTTTCAGTGTGCTAAACTTAGTCTGGTTCTCGTTGGTAAGTTTATAAAATAACCCAAAACGCAGTTTTACCCAAACACTTCAAACTGCGTTTTTTATATGCAATCTTAAAGTTTGTTCCCTCCTTGGGTGATTATTAATATTAGGAGTGTGAATATTAGGAGATAACTAACTTCGGTGGAAGGTTCGTGGGTCGCATACTGTCCAATTGGATGTTACTGTGGCCCGAATCACTAACTTTGCCGTTCAAAAAAAAAAAAAAATAGGCAAAAGTTTTTATATTTATTTTCTTTTATGTTTTGATTGTTTTTTTTTTTAAAACATTTGTTAAAGGTCCTCAACTTGCAAAGAAGATTCGTGCTCTTGCATCATATCGTGACTATACATTTGCTGCATATGGAAATCATATCGGAGTATTCAAGCGTGCTCATCAGGTTCTTTTTTTAGATATAACATTCTTACTTCTCCTGAGACCATCCATCTATTTAATTCACGAGTAGCAAGATTTATCATTTTTCGGTACGTGTTGGAATTCTTGAAAAGTAGAATAATGATTGTGCGTAAAAACAGGTGGCTACATGGACCAGACATAATGCGAAGGTCAACTTATTGCTTCTATTTGGAGAACACATCCTTAGTGTTGATGTAGAGGGCAATGTTTTTATATGGGCCTTTAAAGGAATTGACGAAAATCCCGCTCCAGTTGGACACATTTTGCTGGATAACGACTTCACTCCAACTTGTATTATGCATCCCGACACTTACTTAAACAAGGTATGAATCAAATTAACCTTCATTTTAAAAATGTTTCTGATTCGTTACTTATTTCTGTTATTTACTTACTGAATACGTGTAAACAGGTGATTCTTGGAAGTCAGGACGGTTCGCTTCAACTTTGGAACATTAGCACAAATAAGAAACTTTATGAATTTAAAGGATGGAAATCATCTATAAGTTGTTGTGTTTCTTCTCCGGCTTTAGATGTCATCGCTGTTGGATGTGCTGATGGAAAGATTCATGTTCACAATCTCCGTTTTGATGAAGAACTAGTCACTTTTAGTCAATCCACTCGAGGTGCTGTCACTGCCTTGTCATTTAGAACTGGTAAGACTCCTAGGTTATGCATTCTGATAGTTTCCGGTCTCACCTTTTTGCGGGTTTCATGCACCTCGGTTCGTTGTAACATCTTGTAAAAGTGGTTGGGTAGCAAGTCAAAATGGGTAGTTTTAATTTTGTACTTGCCTCTATCCATGTCAAGTAAGTGATAATTTTCACCGTTTTTACAGACGGTCATCCTCTTCTAGCATCCGGAGGCTCATCGGGTGTCATAAGCATATGGAATCTTGAAAAGAGGAGGCTCCAGTCTGTTATTAGAGATGCTCATGACAGCTCTGTTATTTCGTTGCATTTCTTTGCTAATGAACCTGTGCTAATGAGTACATCTGCAGACAACTCTATAAAGGTAAACACACACTCTCTCTAGTTCTTGACGTGTTGTATTTTTACCGACAGCATATCATCTTTATACGTCCTATGTCTTTGTAGATGTGGATTTTTGATACAACTGATGGCGATCCTCGTTTGCTAAGGTTTCGAAGTGGCCACAGTGCACCTCCTCTTTGTATAAGGTAATTAAACTTGTCATTACATGAACATTATATTTCACCGATAATGTGGTTAAATGTTGAGTGGTTCCTTTTAAATTTTTACGCATAGAAAACAGTTATCTTATATCTATGCTGTTATTAATCCTGCTGGAGGGTTTTACAGGTTCTATGCTAATGGGAGACACATTCTGTCTGCTGGTCAAGATCGAGCATTCCGCCTCTTCTCTGTTATTCAGGTTGGATACCATCTTTATGGTCTCTGTATGATATGCGTGACAAACAGTAGATTTAAATTGTCCTCGAGGTATATTTTAAGTTAAACATATGAATGTTCTGATATTTATTTTTTGTTGTTAATTAGGATCAACAAAGTAGAGAGCTTTCTCAGCGTCACGTGACAAAAAGAGCAAAGAAACTCAAATTGAAGGTAGGTGGTGGGATAGTACTTTTAGACGTGTTGTGTAACACCTTGTCGTTTTCCGATAAATATGCAAATCTATTTTTGTTGACATCCATGTCTTTCTTCATTTGTGTATTTTCCAGGAAGAAGAAATAAAATTGAAGCCTGTGATTTCATTCGATGTTGGTATGTTATCTATAGAATCAAATCTTGTCCTGTGATTTCTCATTCATTTCAACATATTTATTTTTTCAAACGGTATTTATATGGTTAAAGTTTGTGGCTTCTTTCTTTGTAAACGTTGTTACCTGTTGGTTTCGGTTATCTGATGTTTTTTTTTTTTTCTTTTTGTTAAATTATATTAGCTGAAATTAGAGAGCGGGATTGGTCCAATGTAGTTACATGTCATATGGATACGCCCCATGCATATGTTTGGAGGCTACAAAATTTCGTTCTTGGTGAGCATATACTGACACCTAGCACAGACAGTCAATCACCAGTGAAGGTAATTAGGCTACGGGTCACCTATCGTTTTGTTGTCCCACCCCCCGTTTCTTTAATATATGCATGAAATGCGGTTTGTTATGTGATGGCAGGCCTGCACTATCAGTTCATGTGGTAACTTTGCCATATTAGGCACAGCAAGTGGTTGGATTGAAAAATTCAATCTTCAATCAGGCATGAGCCGAGGGGCGTACGTGGATGTTTCTTCTGCTCACGAGGGAGAGGTGGTTGGTGTTGCCTGTGATTCAACAAATTCCCTTATGATTAGTGCAGGATATAATGGCGATATAAAGGTATGTAACTACACGATCATTGATGTTGTTTCTGAGATTTCATGATTAAATGTCTAGATACTTATAATATAATTTATCTTCCGATTAGGTTTGGAATTTTAAAGGCCGTGATTTGAAATCCAAGTGGGAAATTGGTTGCACTGTGGTTAAAATTATTTACCACCGTTCTAATGGTATTTCTCTTCTTCTTTTGCTACACCGTTATACCTATGAATGGGTCGATTTGGGCTTTATTTCATCAAATTCTTGACAGAAAGGGGAACGAGCGAAAGCCTAATTTTAACCCAAACTAATTTTACTAAATCCTTTTCTGAAATCATAATTTACACATTAGCTGTTTTTTAAATCTTTTAAGTAATGACCCCTTTCTACTCGAACCTGTTTATTACATGTTATCCAAGCATGATGATGAGGTTCCTTGAATGATTTTTGCAGGTCTTTTGGCTACAGTTACGGATGATTTAGTTATCCGTATGTTTGATGTTGTGGCACTAAAACTGGTTCGTAAGTTTGAAGGTCATAGTGATAGAATCACCGACGTATGTTTTAGTGAGGACGGAAAATGGCTTCTGTCATCTAGTATGGATGGTACACTTAGGATTTGGGATGTCATATTAGCACGACAGATCGATGCCATACATGTTGATGTATCTATTACCGCATTATCTTTGTCACCCAATATGGATGTTCTTGCAACAACCCATGTTGATCAGAATGGAGTTTATCTGTGGTACATAATTCAAAACCGAATCAAAACTTTTCTCACCTATAAATTATTTAGCTCGTAAAGTAATTTCAAAATCCGTTTGCAGGGTCAACCAGACAATGTTTTCTGGAGCCTCTCATATTGATTCTTATGGAAGTGGAAAGGAAGTAGTGAAGGTTAAATTACCTTCCATCTCTTCATTGGAGGACGGTTCTAAAGACGACGAGTCTGATGAGCTCGTTTTAAGCAAAACTCAGCCTGTAACTCACACTCCACTGCTTGATCAACAAATCCCAGATTTAGTCACACTTTCGCTGCTCCCTAAGAGCCAGTGGCAAAGTCTGATCAATTTGGACATCATAAAGGCCCGTAACAAGCCGATTGAGCCTCCAAAGAAACCGGAGAAGGCACCTTTTTTCTTACCTTCAATACCGTCCCTCTCTGGAGAAATATTGTTCAAGCCGAGTGAGCCTACTAATGAAGAAAAAGATGACCAGCAACAACTTGATAATAAATTTACAACAAATTCAGATTTGCCGTCATCACCCTTTGTACAATATCTCCAATCCTCTGCTGAGCAGAAAAACTGTAAGTTTATCGTGTATTTAAGTTACGGCGACATTTGTATGTAAAAAACGTGTAACATATACTTTTCATGCTCCTACAGTCGAGGCATTCACAAATTATCTCAAAAGTGTATCTCCTTCAACATTGGATATGGAATTAAGGGTGCTTCAGATTATTGATGATGATGACGAGCAAGAACCTGAAAACAGACCGGAGTTGGTTATCCTTGAACTTGTACTCGAGTATTTAATTCACGAAATCTCATGCAGAAACAACTTTGAGTTCATACAGGCTCTAATCCGATTGTTCTTAAAGGTTTGCTTTTACAACTTCTATTCAAGTATTAAATAGTAACACGAAATGCAATTACTGATGTTAATTCTTATTTAATGCTGGTATTTGTTCTGTATAGATACACGGTGAAACTATTAGACGGCAGTCCAGGTTACAAGCCAAGGCACATAAGCTTCTAGAAGCGCAATCTGCAGTTTGGCAAAAGTTGGATGGACTGTTTCAGAGTACGAGATGCATGGTCACATTTTTGAGTAACTCACAGTTTTGAGATTATACACCGGGTTCTTGTACCTCCGGTTTTCATATGACAAAAGTCTCGAGGAAGTGATGTCAAAGAGATTTCAGTTTTGCAAGAAAATGCGAGTCTGTAGAAATTAGTATGAAAAGGCTGCAAAAGCCTTTATTTTTACGGAAAACAGGATGAAAGATATATTAATACGAGTTGTATTAATTAGCACCAAAATTTTGTTTAATCTTAAAATTTAACATATGCTCGAATGTTTTCTTTATTTAGGGTTTTTGAAGGGTGGAAGGTGTTGATTTTCTGGTAACGTAGTTTAACTGTATCGTACTGCACATAGCTGTTAGCTTTTCCTCTCATGTTTAAAGCCCGGAGCCTATAATAACTCGAAATTCTGGTCATAATAATTTAAAACAGTAGAAAGAGTCGTGACATGATGATAATGATTTAGGAGAACCAACGTAAACAATAAGCGAGCTAGTGTAAAAACATGCTTGTTTAAGGCGAAAAGTGACAAAGTTGGTCCATCTTTTCGCCTGAAATTCCAACTTGACAAAATCAACAAATTTCAGTCAATTATATGATGCGCAACTGGATTCAGCACTTGGATTCAAAAGCTAGTTTTTTGTTTGGTTTTTAGGACCTAAACTCGGCCCTAGAAACTATTCCTTAGTACTCGATATTTCAAGCTTAAGTTTTCATAGAAAGTAAACTGCCTTCGGCAATTAGAATCAAAAGAGAGTTTTAGATTTCAGTTCATTAACCAAAACCAATCAGTTTGTGTCATCAAATAACGGAAAAACTTTATTTTGGTTCAGTTTCTAGGTCCTAAGTCCTAACCAACCCCGTACTCGGCCTGGAAACTTATTCTTTAGTACTCGATATTTCAAGATTAAGCTTTTGATAGAAAGTAAACTGGCTTCGGCACTTACAATCAAAAGAGAGTTTTGGACTTGTTACAAAGCAAAAGTAGCACTTCATAATCAACACAAACTGACATAATTTAAACACAAAATAATCCATAAAAGTTCCCAACTCGGACCATCCCAGCTTTCCCTATGAAGGTTATGGGCGTTCAATTATAAGTTTTGCTGTAGGCGCACGTGAAAATGGAAGTAGTAAGAAATCTTTAATGATCTTCAGTTCCTCGTCAGCAGAAACATTGGCATGAAGCTCAATTCGTGCTTTCTTTAGCATAGGTGATTTTGCCATGATGAGTTTCACAAATTCCGTCTTAATAGGTAAGTTACTAAATCCTTGTATCTCCAATTTCTCAAGATGATCCAACTTCAAATCCGAGTAGTCTTTTGGATCAAAAAAGTCGACTGAAGTTTGTTGAAGAGGCAACATCTTATTATCATACACCTATTTATAAAACATAAACAATAAAAATGTAAAAGAGCCGTTAGAACATAAGTAATAATAATTTCATTATTTACATTAAAAAAAATGTCTTCTAAATTTGGGGCACTCCTAATAAGACAAAGAGCGGAAGAAATATCATCTTGTTCCGTTAAGCACACATCCAAATAAAGGCATTTGAGATGGACGAGTGAAGTCGGAAGCCTATGTGGCATACCACCTGCAGCCATGTACTTCAGAAAACAGCAAAAGCAAAAAATTAGCAAACACAATAAGATATCATATTCAATTTTCAAAATATTACCTTCATATAATACATCGTGAGATCCAAATAGTGAATCAAAGGCACACATGGTAAAAACTCAACAAATGTGGAAGTGTTTCGTTCTGCCAAATCGTCTACATATTCATCATTCTTCATTAAGAAATCTTCAAATACATTCACCCACATCGTGATTTTCTCGAGTAGTGGGCAATTGGAGAGGAAAGTCTGAACCATTTTAGGACGAGCCTCAACATTTAAAAAACACACTTTTCGCAACCGTCTAAATCCATTGAAAGTTAATGGGGGTGTAATATCACAATTTGTGAGCTCTAACTCTTCTAATCCTTGCAATAAGAAGAACGATGTGGGGAGCTTATAGAAGTTGTTTGCAATCTTAATATAGAATTTCTTTAGATCGTTCCTCCTTGAAAGATGATGTATTATCTGGTCAAACTTTGAAATCATTTCAATTTCATATATTTCATTAATGGAAAGGTAGATCTCTAGTATCGGACCCCTGTGTAAAAACAAAACATGAAAGATTGAATCGAGAAACTTCTCTCTCCTCACCTCTGGGTTATCAGATTCCACTTCAAACTCGTCATAGTCAAAGTCAAGTGTAGGTATGGTCGTCCAAGAATATCTCCATTTACTTGACAAAATGCTCGTTCTCAATGCATCTCTGATTGGCATACAAGTTAAAATATTTTCTGTGATTTGTTGAGGAAGTGTGGTAATTAAATCAGAATTTAGGCTGCTGCAACCATTCATCTTTTTACGATTTCCTCTTTTCTTCGACAACAGAGAATACAAAGCCAAATTTATCTACCTGCATAAACCATACACAAGCATATCTGCATATGTGAAACAGACGTGTATATAAAGCAAGCCGACGCCATAGAAACAGTTTTCATTTAAAAAATTACAAAATCAGATTTAAGGCAATACATAAGTTGTAGTCTCTGGTAGACTGAGCCAGAGTTAAGATTGCGACAGTTTGAGAAGGGTTACGAAATATACGGTCTGGCTACATACAAACTATAGAAATATATCTAATCGGGAGGTGATTTAGGGGATTTTTGTTTCCGCTTATTACCGGGCTTATGAGCTCATGTAAATTTTGAAAAGCTCATAACCTCACTTTTTTGGGTAAGTTGATAAGCTCATAAGCCGTAAATCTTTTCCAAATTAAATAAGCTCATAGACCACCAGGTAAATAATTTACAAGACCATTATAGCAGTGTATAAATAATTTGGTGTATACAAATCACCAACCAACAAGGACGGAGCCAGTGTATATCGAACGGGGTCCAAGGTTTTAAAACTCGCTAATCGGTACTTGACCGGTCGGAGACCTTAGAGCGAGTAATCGGCCTAGGTGAAGAGTATTCGAGGAGTACTCGGATGGGAATTATATACATAAACTTCAAAATTATATGTATTACATGTTCATAGGATCACTCATAAACAATATAGGACCCTAGAAATATGTTTAGAAACATTAACACAATTGTTAAAGTACGTCAAAACAATGTTAACACTGATTTTGACATAGTTTGCCGATTGTTTGTCTGAGTTGACAAAGTTTTGACCAAATCGTGAACCATTTTAGAAATTACTCGGATATCACTCAACTCGCCTCGGTCGGTGACCTTGTAGCTAGTACTCGGCGATTACTCGGCCTTGTAATCCTTGTTTTACAACACTGAGCGGGTCAAACATGAACCCACCAAACTTTTATTTCTTTATGTTTTAATCTTAATGCAATTCTAGGAAAATTTTGATTTTGAACTCACTGATTTTGTACACAAACATTACTTACCTCTAGGGGTGAGCAAAAGTACCGTAATACCGGTACCGTATTTCTACCGAACCGGTACCAACCGAATACAAACGGTACGATAATCAGTACCACGTTTTTTAAAAGTTTGGTATTCGATACCAATGGTACCGGTAAAAATACCGGGTTTTTTTTGGTATTTTTTATGATACCCTACCAACCGGTTAATTTCGATACGGTATTCGGGACCATAAAAATAATAAAATAAAATCTATACCAACCGCTACGGTACTGGTACCAGGATCGCCCCTACTTACCTCCTATCCACCTTACAAAGAATTAACAACTGAGATTTAAAAACTAATAAAGTTGAAGATATATATCTCAAAAAATAAAGTTATTAATTCTAAAAGCAAAAACTCTAATGTATTTAGAAACGAAAGTGAAAAATCTCAAATTAGAATTAGGGTAAACATTATAAGTATAAAAGTGGGTGTAACAAAATAAATTGAACAGTATTTAGTGATTATTAATTATAAAGATGATCATTTACCTGTACCTGTAGACGGTTTATTTCGTTTTTTCGCTAATGATTTCGCACTTCCTCGTCTTCATTTGGAAAAGAATGAAAAATAAGCTTTTATACTTTCGCTAATGGACCTTATCCTATTACCCAAATTGCACTTTTAGTCCTATTTTTCGGATAATTACATGGATAGTCCTTTGTTTGGAATTTCTGCACATGGACAGTCCTTTGGTCCGTTATGGTTAACTCAATTCTGTTAGTTATATCATAATGACCAATTTACCCTTTTTGTCTTATTCGCAAAGTACCGTTTTTATAATTTTTTTTTTTTTCTTTTTATTTGTTGTTTTCCAGATCCTAAGAAAAAGATCCTAAGAAAAAGGGAAAAATGATTGCTTCCTTTCACATCTTTGTTTTTATTGTGGGTATGTTGTAAAATCAATTCAAATATAGATAATAATGTTTAGTACTAAAAAGGTATAGATTAAGTGAAAATATATTATTTTGGTCATATATAGTGTTAGTGAAATGCTACACTTACATATAATTTACAAACTTATCTTACAATTTGTGTATGTATCATGAACCAGTCATAAATCCTTTATTATTTCTAGTCTTTTTGTCTTTTCATCATATTATGCCACATTGATTTATAATGATACGTTTTTAATTTGTATGCAGTGTCCCATTTCTCATAGTACTATATTGTAGAGAGATATAACAATGGAGTTATAGATGAAATGGAAAATACAAATTACATACCAAAAAATTCCCAACTTTATATACTACCGTTCATTGCAAAAACGTATTACCCGGCTTTCTTTTTGTACCTTTGTACGACTTGCTTTGTTATTTAGAGGTCCAATTTTCATCGGTTGATACCCAAATTGGTTGATTTGGTTTATACTTTGTTTCTAAAGGGTTATATGGATAAACGTAAGAATTTATCCAAAATGGAAATAGAATGCCTCTAAAGTCGTCTAAGTGTATTTAAAATGTATATAACTTCTATTTTAAACGCCATAAATATATTGGCAAACTTGCAAGTCGTTACGCAAATATAAGGAGATACAATATATGATGAATTACAAAAATGCTAAATAAAAGAATGGTCGGATTTTTGTTGTTGGCATTTTTTGTTTGGGTTAGTTTTTATATGATATTGGATATTAATATGGTACCAAATGAAAAAGTTGAGAGTCAACTAACTAAAATTGATGATATATTTGAATTGATTCAAATTCAATTCCAATGAAATGATGTACAAATAATGTCAATTTTTAAAAAAAAAAAAAATGATAATAAGATGAAAAAGGGTAAAAAAAGTTAGGAAATAAAAAGAAAAATAAAATAATAAAACTTACAAAAACGGTCCTTTACGAATAAGACAAAAAGGGTAAATTGGTCATTATGCTAAAACTATTGGAATTGAGTTAACCCTAATGGACCAAAAGACTGTCCATGTTCAGAAATTCCAAACAAATGACTATCCATGTACTTATCAAAAAGATAGGACGAAAAGTGTTATTAGGATAAATCCGTGTAATTAACTCGTTTATTAATTTAGTTATTAGTAAGAGGTATTTGGGCTTATGTAAACGGCTTATGAGATTATATAAATTTTTAAAAGCTTATAAGCCCATTTTTTCGGCTTATTAGCTTATTAAGTTGAGCTTATGACTTTAAATAAACCATAAGCATAACTTAATAAGCTCATAAGCCGGAAAAAATGAGCTTTTGAGCTTATGAAAATTACATAAGCTCATAAACCGCTTACATAAGCCAAAACAAACACCCCTAAATATTAGTTTATTTCTCGCGCATATGGTGAAAACCTAAATGACAAATATACAATTGTGTTACATTAACAATGTAGGGATAATATGAGTTGTAATATCAAATATTTGTTATATATGTATGTGTTTTCAACTTTATCTTTAAATTCGTATACATAAAACTAAGGTTGCAAAACTCGTGATTCGTTACTCGTACGTTCGACGACCTTGTACATAAATAATAAATTTGGAAGTTTTAGTGACTAAATATGGAAATGATAAATTGTGAGAATGGTATTTAACATTAAGGAGCTTATTTATGAAAAAAAAAAAAAAAAAAAAAGTCTGAAAAGCTCCGACGATTCGAAATGACGACGCCGGAGTACGAAATCATCACCGAGAAAACAATGTAAACCGACTACCTACAGGTAAATCATCATATTAATTATACAACTTATTTCCCCCAATTTTGTATTCATGTTTTCCCCTATATCTTATATATATATATATATATATATATATATATATTTAGCAAAACCTAAATCCCTAAATTTGCATAAAATTTTAATAACCATTTAGTTTTTACTTTTTGTTATATAATTGTGATTGTGAGTTACTAATATTAATCTTTCGGATTAAGTCGTGAATCTACTTTGTGCATTGTTTAAGATGTTATTAGTTTGTTAAATAACGGAGGTTTATTGGAACTTGGAAGGTGCCTCTTAGACCTTGATATACATTTGTATATCCACCAATCCCATATCCCATCATGTAAGGGACATGTGCTTGTAAATAACCTACACTGAGAGAGCCTCGAACCTGAGACCTCCCACAGATAGACAGCATGCTATAACCACTTGGGCAAGCCCTAGTGGTCAATTCGTTAAATAATGTGTAGTGACTTAACAACCTATTCCGATGAGTAGCTCATTTGAATTTTTTGTAAGATATAACGCGTTGGTTTGGGTATGTTGAACTGATATTTCTGTAAATTTTTGTGTTATGGTTAATATCTGCCAAAAATGTTATGCGAATAAATAATTTGGTTTATGTACTCTGTGGCAGCCTTGGATTGAGGAGTACAAAATCTGAGGAAGATTGAAAAAGATGAATGATCAAGGCGTAAGTACTGATATAATCAGCACACTTCCTCAACATATAATTGAAAATATTTTAACTCTTATGCCAATCCGAGATGCGTTGAGAACGAGCATTTTGTCAAGTAAATGGAGATATTCTTGGACGAGTATACCTAAACTTGTATTTGACGACAAACTGTTTGAAGTAGAGCTCGATAGTAAATACTTGAAGAAACAGAAGTTTGTTGATGCCATCTTTCATGTTTTGTTATTACACAAGGGTCCGATACTAGAGTTCAGCCTTTCTGTTGATAAAATAGAAATGATTTCAAAGTTTGACCAGATAATACTTCATATTTCGAGAAGGAATGAATTTAAAACATTGAAAATTGAGATTTTAGAAAACTTTTACAAGCTCCCCACTGTTCTTTTTATTAGAAGGATTAGAAGAGCTAGAACTCGCAAACTGTGACCTTGAACCTCCGTTATCATTCAACGGATTTCATTGGTTGAGAAAAGTGGTATTTGACAATGTTGAGGCTCCACTAAAAATGTTTAAACCTTTCCTCTCCAATTGCCCACTACTCGAGGAACTCACTTTGCTGGTAAGGTTCAGATAACCATTTATCACGCTATTTCATTTAAAGCTGCTATTATAAATATATTTAAACGCAGGGTGGTGGCGGTGAAGATAGCTTAATGGAGGGTGATGAGTATGCAGATTTCTTGACAGGACAAAACACTTCTACGTTTTTTGAGCTTTTACCATGCGTGCCCTTGATTCAGATCTTGGATCTCTCAAAGTATTATATGAAGGTAACATTTGAAGTTAAAGATTATATATCTTATATATAAATATCGTGTTTGCTAATCTTTTGGTTTTGATATTTTCTAAAGTACATGGCTGCAGGTGGTATGCCACATAAGCTTCCGACTTCACTTGTCCACCTCAAAACTCTTTATTTGGATGTGTGCTTAATGGAACAACATGAGATTACTTCCGCTCTTTGTATTATCAGGAGCTCCCCAAAGCTAGAGGATATTTTTATTAAGGTAAATAACTAAATAATACTATTATTTTTATATATATATTAATGGCTCTGTTACATTTTTACTGCCATTTTTTTTATATTGTTTATTAGATGTATAATAATGAGAAATTTCCTGTTCGAGCAACTTCCATGAACTTTTTTGATCCAAAAGACTACTCGGATTTGAAGTTGGATCATCTTGAGAAATTGGATATACAAAAGTTTAGTAACTTACCTCTCGAGATGGAATTTGTAAAACTCATCATGGCTAAATCACCTATGCTAAAGACAGCAAGAATTGAGCTTAGTGTCGATGTTTCTGCTGACGAAGAACTGGAGATACTTAGAAATTTCTTACTACTTCCATTTCCACGTGCACCTACAGCGAAACTTATCATTGAGCGTCCAAAACCTTCATCGTGATATGCAGAGTTGGGAGCTTTTATGGACTATTTTGTATGTTTCTACAAATGATGTTGTTTGTGATGATTATGAACTGCTATTTTGGCTTTGTAACAAGTCCAAAACTCGCTTCTGATTCCAACTGTCGAACCTAGTTTAAGTCATCACTTTGTACCTACTTTTTATAGATTGCTTAATCTTGTAATGTTGAGTACTTGTCGGTTTTGGTATTTAATTTGACTCTTTCGCCCGGGGCATCTATAAGCTCAGGATCGGCTCAGAAGAGATGTGGCATATAATAATATCAACCTTCATTATTTTAGCAAGTTTATATCTTCAAGTTAAGGTGAAAGTTCATACACGGGAGAAAATATGTGGAATGCACTATCACTTTAATTACACAATATAGAGATAACGTAATAAAAGAAACATATGAAACACATTTATAAACTTAAATAAATTACAGGAGTATAAATATAAGTTTATAAAAGTCGAGGTTTATAAAATGGTGACGTGAAAATGTTATGGACTTGACAAAGTCCAAAATAGATAGGTTTATATGATTATTGTGAGATCCAATATATTTTATCTCTTTCTCTTTTCTTGTTTTTAGTAACAAATACTTTTTTTTTTTAAACCAATTTTAAAACCATTTATTTAACAATGATACATTTTTTTTTTTTTCTATTAAACCTATAGTCATCTTCATATACCCATAACAAAACTTATTTAAAGGGTAAAAGTTACAAAAATCATACGTACCTTTTAATTTGTAATGTTGTAATAAACGAATTTCGAAAAATACTAGTTTGATATATGTATCCCATATATACCTGTCAAAGTGATAAACGGGTAACTTGTTACCTACAAGTCATCTTCTCCAAAATTATTTTTCGATGACTGGTTTTTCCGTAGTGGCGGATCTAGAGATTTTGTTAACCGGGGCACAATTCCATACTAGTGGCGATACGGGCGAGTTATCGAACGGGTCAATATTCAATATGGGAGAGTTAAATAATGGGTCGGACTAAAGTTACTAGATATAAGTCATAAACAAAATAAAACGTCAAAACAATTTCAGAAAATTAAATTCATTAAATATGATAAATAAGTTATATCTTAAGTTTGCAATTTACGAATTCTCTTCTTTTGAAACCGTTCAATACATCTTCATTCTTAACTTTGACAAAAACTTCCCATTATATGGCACATATTACACAAGCATTCAAAAAACCATCACTCATTTTATTACGCAAATCCGTCTTCACACGCTTCATTGCCGAAAAACATCTCTCAACGGTTGCGGTTGCAACCGACAAAACTAACACAAGCTTCAACAATCGATACCCAAAGGATAAGAAAAATGTTTTTTTGTTTCCACCATTAGCAAGGCCGGTAATACCATTCAAAGAAGTAAAACTTTCATCTTTTTGCACATTGCAATGGTACATTACAAGTTCGTGTTCAAGATTTCGCACATATTTTAGTAACCCCTAAAATATGCAACATCAATAATAAATCAAACACAATTGGATACAAATCAACCAAACACAAAAGTGTCTTGTAATGAGAATTCCATCGTGTATCTCCGGGTCATATAAACGAAAGCTCTTGGTTTAACCCACTTCCGGTTTCAATTAAACCACTACGAATGTCTTTTTCCAATCTTTCTTTCTCAAGTTCTCTAAGCATATCTTTTCGTTTACAAGAAGCACTTCATCAAAACACATAATTAACTTGTCAAAGAAATTTACAACACCTAAATGTTTTCTTGCAACCGCTACAACCACTAATATAAGTTGATGAGAAAACCCCGTCTGGGCTCACATATGAGATTTTGAGATACATGTATGATCTTACTAATTTGATACACGGCGGGTAAATTTACAAAGACGAAAAACCCGCTCGAGCTGATAAAACCCGCCTGGGCCCTCTTGAAATACATGGAATCAGTTGTGTTTCATTTTCTGCTCGATTTAATCAAGAAATAAACTGTTTTTCACATATCTTTTGACTGGGAGATTCAGTTGAGATGGCAAGGAACGAGTAGAAGGCATTTTTGTACTTGGAAGACAATTGATTTTATCATTTTCGTAAGCATTGGACACTTGACTCATTTCTATTACTATATTTGATTCTCAAGCCATGAGTGGCTAGAAAGTTATGATTCGGCCTGATGACACTTGGTTATTTCAATTAATCCAAGACTTTATGTTTGTTTCAAATTCTATTTAGTGATTTTAGTTGTGTTTTACATATAACCGTTGAATTGTATCTTAATTCTTATTGGCCTTTGGGTTGGGTTTGATTTAATTTTGCTAGTTTGAATTGAAGAATCTGTAATTGTTCATTCAGTTCAACATCAGGGCATTTCATTGTTAATCAATGTTAAAACCAAAATTGCAAGTTTTCACACTTCCGAGCTTTGAGAAGTATTGAACTTTGTTTGGAACGTTTACATAACACACTAATCCTATCTTTCAATCTATTCAAAAAGTTTATTTAAAGTGAATTGAAAATGTTAGGTTTATTTCAGAAAGCTTAGTTTGATTAAAACAACTTGGTAAACGAAAGTTATTAAATCTTATTAATAACCTTTAGTACAAACTTGAATAGATCGGAACATAGCTTAACGAAATCATTTCTTGTTAAGTTGATACAACCAAACAAGTGGAAATTGAGACCGGATCGCTTTTTATGATTGCTTACAACTTTCATTTAATTACTTGTCTTTAGTTTGTTAACAAATCTCGAATATAACCCCCCCTCCCCTTTTTTAATTATTGTAATTCGTATTCGAAAGTCAGAACATATAACCTCTTCTAAACTCGTTTTTGATTCGATCCCTACTTATCACGTCCTATGTTTGTAGTATAGCCTAATTGAGTTTAGAAATGATCATTTTTTTATCTTTATGTTAGGTGCGACAAGCCGTTAACAACGGGGCCATGGCCTCAACATATATATGCTCAATTTTGAAAATCCCATTGTCTTCTTGAAACTACATGCCTAAGTAGCAAGTACCCAACATTACAAGATTAAGTGATCGATACAGTGTAAGTACAAAGTGAGATATAATCTTTAACTAATTAATTACCTTCGAACCAAAGTAAGTATCTTCTATCATGGAGTTGGTTTGAAACTCAAAAGATATTTGAAAATGGCCATTTTATCCTCATTTCTTTGTCAACAGAACACTGTCATATTCGTTCTCCATTTTGAACAATCTCCTGGTCACATTAGGTAATTCAAACCTCGCTTTAACTTGAATATATCCGATACTTGGATGAGTTGAAAACCTTAAAACGTGTCATATTACAGGTTATCGACGTTTCTGTGGAAAAAAGATTTTGAGATTTTGAAGAAAAAAATAGAGGTTGTTTAAGTTTAATGGAAAAGTGCCTTTCACGAACTATTTTTGATAATCTCCACAAATAGGTTGGCCGATTTTTGCATTTGGATAAAGTGTCTTTACACTCGCATTCTGTCATGGCAATTTATGAAACATACCATTTGGTTTGAAGCTTTAGGTATTCAAACACTCCAACTAAGCAAAACAAAACCTGTCCGGCCGCGGGCTAACAATAAATGCGTGCTTCTATGCCGTTCAAAAAGCAAAAAACAAAACAGGTAGGTACTAAATAATGGACTTAAATGGGTTCATGCAGTACTTGGACAATTTACTTCAAAAGTGTGCTTTGGACTTGTAAGAAAACCGAAAGTAGCAGTTCATAATCAACACAAAATGATATCATCTAAACACATATAAAAGTGTACATAAAAACATTCTGCTTTGACAATTTGTAATCTTAAACTAGTCAATTAAGTAGCGTGGGCACAATAATATCTTTCAGGTGGAAGGTTTTGGCCTTTCAATTTTAAGTTTTGCCGAAGGTGATGCACGTGGAAACGGCAGTTCTATCAAATCTCTCAGCATTTTCAGTTCTTCGTCAATTGTAATAGTGTCATTAAGCTCGATTATTGTTCTCTTTAGCACAGGTGACTTAGCCATAATAAGTTTCACAAAGTCCCACTCAATAGGTAAGTTACTGAACATTTGCATCTCCAATTCTTCAAGATGATCCAAGTCCAAATCCATGTAGTCTTGGGGATCAAGAAAGTCGACGCAAGTTTGTTGGGCAGGCAACTTCATATTATCATACATCTATTAAGAAAGAAAAGATGTAATGAATGTCAATAGAATTATAAAGAATCAATACCATATACATTTGATAGCCTTATTTACCACAAACGTAATCTCTTGTATGCGCGGGGAGCTCCTTATTATACAAAGGGCCAAAGAAATCTCATCTTGTTCCATTAAGCATACATCCAAAGATAGATATTTAAGGTGAACTAGTGAAGTTGGAAGTTTTTGTGGCATACCACCTGTAGCGAAGAACTTTAACCGAATACCAAAACCAAGATTATCAAACACAGATTTTTTTTACATGAGAGATAATCGTTAACTTCAAAATGTAGTTACCTTCATATAACAGTTTGACAGATCCAAATTCGCAATCAAAGGCGCACATCGTAAAAACTCAACAAATGTGAAATTGTTTCCATTTGCAAATTCTTCTACACATCCAGTCTGCATTAAAAATAAAACCTTTATTATAACATCTATATTTATATTGAAGGAGTTTCATAAATGGCTATATGGGCTTTAGTACCAAAAGGACTTCTTTTACTATGGGGCAATTGGAGAGGAAACATTGAAGCATTTTTTCGTCGACCTCAACGTCATGAAACCACAGTTTTCTCAAACTTCTAAATCCATTGAATGTTCTAGCTCTTCTAATCCTTGCAATGAAAAGAAGGAAGACGGGAGATCATAAAAGCTCTTTGAAATATCAATATTCAACCTTTTTAAATCATTCATTTTTGAAAGATGAAGTATTATCTGATCAAACTCTGAATCCTTTACATCTTTATCAACATAAAGGTTGAGCTCTAGCATCGGACCCTTGTGTAATAACAAAACGTGAAAGATGGCATCGACAAAATTTTGTTTCTTTAAGTGTTTGCTAGCGGGTTCTTCTTCAAATTGGTTGTCGTAAAATACAAGTATAGGTATGGTCGTCCAACAATATCTCCATTTACTTGACCAAATGCTCGTTCTCAATGCATCTCGAATTGGCATAAGAGTTAAAATGTTTTCAATTATATGTTGAGGAAGTGTGCTGATTATATCAGAACTTAGGCCTTGATCATTCATCTCTTTAAGACTTCCCCGGTTTCCGTACTTCCCGCACAAGGCTGCCACGAAGAATGCAAAACAAAATTATTTACGTACATGTTGCATAAGATTTTTTGCAAGCATCAACCATACACATCTACAGACTACAGGGGCAGAGTGATGGAGTTTGGGGGCGTTTTGGGCTGTAGGCAGCCACCCCTCCTTAATTTTGTCATAATATACAGTTTTGCTAATGTACATGGTTTAATGCATTTAATAACCCTTAATCATAGAACTTAGGCTATCGAAACCTTTTTCCCCTACAAAAGTCTATACGAGAACGATAGATAGCCGATGCAAAAGTAGCCCTTGACGCGATACGATAAAACATAGATAAAACATAGACACGAAGAACCCGAAACCAACTTGGTAAATACCCTTCACAATGCCCCGCATGATATTTTGCTAACTCCGCCATAATAACAGTTTGATGCATAAAAAAACATTATAATATAGGGTTATTTACCTAAAATAACAAAATAATTTTTCATTTGTTTGTAATAAGACAATTTACTTTCCTTTTGTCTTCAAATGAGTCAATTTTTTCTACCTTTTGTCTCTCTTGTATCATCAAAAATCATAAAACGATTCGAATTTGTAAAAATATTACCCACAAGATTATTACTTTGCATTATTTAAGTATTAGTATCTTTACTTGCGTTTTTGAAATGTTAATTTTCATGTTTTAAACATAAAACTTAATAGTTTTTTTCAAAAATTTCCGAGTTTCATAAGAATTATTATTTATGGTTTTTGGAGCATATAAGCTAAATTATGTTATAACAATGTCTGTAAAAATTTCGCAAATTCAAATCGTTTTGCGATTTTTGGTGGTACAAAAGATACAAAATATGAAAAAAAGTTTGGCAGAAAATAAATTTTCTTATCAGAGAAATAAAAAATTATATTGTTATTTTAGATAAATAAACGTATGATATACAAAAGTTTCTTGGAACAAAAAGAAAGTTAAATAGTGTACATACCTATGGGGTTTAGGTTAGGAGTTGAAAATAATCAGCGAGGTCTATTTTCATGCCTAAAAGCTAATTACAAAGAGTGTTGAAATAATAATATTGTAAAACCCTAGAAGCTATACGAACCTAAACTAACAATGGGTTAAACTATTTTAACAAAATAAATGGGCTTTTTAATTTTGCCAAGAGCCCCCCTTAAACTCGCAATGTTATATTAAGAGTTTGTCAAACTAAATCTAAAACTAAAGTTTTCTAGCTCCTTCATAGTCGGGTTGTTTTAATAATATTTGTCGGTTCTAAAAAAAAAATCTAAAACTAAAATGCAAAACTAAAGTTTTCTAGCTCCTTGATAGTCGGGTTGTTTTAATAATATTTGTCGGTTCTAAAAAAAAATCTAAAACTAAAGTGCAAAGCGAGGCAAAACTTGATTGTTGATGACATATTTTGAATCCAAAATTAATACCCGGTGCAAAACTACGTACAATGCAAATAGTGTTAGCCAATACTCAAACACTTGGTTCAATATAACATAACAAATACAAACAAAGTAGAATGATGATGCCAAAACCAAAGCGAAATCCATTGCAAATGATGGAATACATAATTCTCCAACAAACCAATGCATGCAATTTCAAGTAGACGAACCAATGAAACTTTTTCATGATTTATGTCAAGATTGACAAACTAATTGTTGGAAAATATTTTCATCAACTTTGGACATCTATAAAGTGATGCATATTTAATACTTACGAAGAATATTTTATATGTATGTGTATCCCTTAGAAATGGCTTTGCAACGATATATTATACGTCCAAAATGGAGTTACGGTGAATGAGATATCGACGTCTAAAGATGGTTCTTTGGTGCAAACGGATTTGGTTTGGAACTTGTCCCACATCAGTTGTGGAAACAAACTTTGTGTTGTTTATGTACAAGACTTTTGAACACTTGTTCATATAGTTTATGGTGTATATATACACAAATTCATGCCCTTGCGCGCAGGATGCAAATTCTAGTTCGGAAGGGTTTGGGTCAAAAACTCATGCGAGCCTGTGCGATTTGCGGACATGGATGCCGCCCCAAAAACTCTAGCTCGCAGATCCAAGTTTTTGCATTACGTTTTCTTGGTTAATGCCCAACAACTTTTCGGTTTTATTTTTGGTAAGTCAATAGCTTTTCAGATTTAGTTTTAATGGCTCGTTAATGCCATTAAACCACCCAATCAATTTCAGGCAAGTGACTAACTCCGACAGTTTAACATACAAACTGTTCAACCATTGTATCCTGGGAAACAAAACGCGTGATAACACACGAATTTTTTTTAAGGGAATTGTGTTCATCACAGGCGTTGGTTATTTAGCTAATTCACTGCGTATTTCTCTTTATCAGCGTTCATTATATTTGTATTCGAGTATTGAAACTACATTTTAGATTTTTTGTAATTTATAAACGGTATCGTTTCCTATAATCTTAAAACAAATTTTCTTCTTATAATACCGTTTATAATCAGAAAACATTTACTCAAACCAGTTTTGATTCATTTTTCAAATATACATTTACTTTGTGGATAAAACTAAATCTTATTATTAATATTACAAAAAAAATAAGTTAAAATACACCTTATTTTTGTAATACATGGACTTCTCTAAAATATACATCCACCAAAACATATTAAGTAGCGGGGTCCACATATAGTATTTTAACGGCTAAGGTGGAATCTTTATTTTCATAATTAATAAGGTTTAACATATGGTTATTAAATTTCTAAATTAGTTAACATAAATAATTTAGACAAAATCGTTCTTGTTTTGCAAATAACCACCATCAAGAGGCCTTAGCGGAGTAGTCGTGATATTTTAAAAGATGCTTTAAGTTGGAACTTCGGAGATATTCAGAAAAGTGTTAAAAATGGTCACAAAAATACTCCGATTGGTCCGCATACAACTTAGTCAATTCTCCTTATGTAACCTTAGCAAAGAAAAATTCGTGTTGTGCAAACACAAGATTATTCACCAAAAAATATTAACATGAAATAGGATTATTCCTATTAAATTATTATGCAAAAACGTGGACCGTAAGACTTGGCTATGAACCCGTGTAACAAAATCACTTAGTTTTTCTTTTCCGTGTTTTTCACTTTTCTTCTTTCTTTCTTTTTTTTTCCGTATATTTTGGTTTTATTTCTCAGTATTTTCTGGGGCTTCTTGGCCTTTGATAATATTTATTCGGTTTTTCAATTTTTTTTTTTATTATATCTTTGTTAAACCTATAGAAAAAGTGCCAACACCAATGTATAACATCCAATCCTTTCCTTGACCAAAGCAGCAAGGCTTTTACTTTAAACTTTAACCTTTTTTGTTTATTCAATTCTTTGTGTCTACTGTTAACTTTGTCACGTTTTTATATAGAAAAAGAAACAACATTTTCTGCCAGAAAAAAGTTCATTTCAGAAAGGAAAAATATGTTTACAAATTTACAACATTCATTATTTGATAAATTTTGTAAATAATTTAATGTCGCGATATTTTGTTAGAGAATACTAAAGTTTCGATCATTTGTGCATCTCCAAATACCAAACGGCTTTTATCCTAGCGTAATGAGTCGATTAAAGTGTGTGTCCTTCTCTTTAAGGTTGAGAGTTCAAGTCTTGTTAAATATAAAATGTAAATAATGAATTTTAGTTATTTGTTTTTCTAAAAATAATAAATAAAAATAAAAATAAATTGTAACCTTATATATTGTAACATTATAACATAATTTTTATATCAATGTTTTATTAAATACGGCATTTATAATCACCAAACTACTTTTATGTTATCCCCACTTACGGTGTATCATAGTATTGTATCTACAGTTTTTAGTTGGTTTAAGTATAGAACTGGTGCTGTTAATATCGTGTGGTCCCTTTGGTTGTCGGACCCTGTCTCTTGTTTGTAATCGTTTTTGGTGTTTGTTTCCCCGTTTTTCTAGCTTTTTGCTAGGCGAGTTTCGTTGTTAATATATTTGCCGTTTCCAAAAAAAAAAGTCTATTATGAGGTATATAAAAAGTGTGAAAATTACATTTGGCCATAAATGAAAATTACATTTGGCCATAAATGAAAGTTTAAACACCAATCTGCTGGATCTCAAGGAAGACGAACCCTTAGATGCAAACCGTACAACTTCCAACAGAGTGGTGTAGAACAGGGCCGGAAAATAGATTTGGATGGCCCGGTACCGTAATAAAAGAAAACGTCTTTGAAAATGAAAAAGATAAAACAAACGCGATAAAGTAATTAACATCACCCGATTTTTCATAATTACTGGTCATTTTAAAAATAAAAAAATAATTGAACAAAAAGGAATAATTAGCTTTAGGCCTTATTTAACTAATGTATAATTTTAAATCAAAATTTATACTAAGAAACGTAAAAATCGGAAGCCCTAAAAATATGATGGTCATGTACGGTCGCACATGTCAAAATCCTCCACTGGTATAGAAGATTTATTGACCTTCTCGAAGCCATTAGTCCATAACCTTTTTGTGGCTCAAATGGCTGAAATAAAAAGACAAATATTACCTCTTAATTCTTTTTATAACACGAATTACCAAACAATAAATTATTAGATGATAAATCTAAATAAATATTAGTGAGTTTAATGGGTTTGACTTGAAATTATTAGATATCACCGCTATCTATTGTTGCTTATACCATATTATAGTCAAAGAGCTATCGTATCAAATAAATATAAATATTTTACTACTAGAATACACTTAGTGGAGGAAATGGTTAACGAGAAACAATTATAGAAACTCTTTTTATGCCTCAAATTGCCAAACTTGAAATTGTTACCGCAAAATTCATATTATAACACGAACGACCAAATAAGAAAGTGTTATACTTAATATATACCCGGAAGTAACAAATAAGAAACTATCGAAACTCATTGCCATATCAATAATTTTTTCCATCCCAAAAGGTTGAGCCGAAATCGTTACCGCATAATTTGTTTTGGCCCCAAAGACCGACCCATAAACCATTACTATCACAACATAAATTACAAGACGAATAGGAAACCAAAAAAAATCATTATCGCACTATAATTTTTCATTATCGCTGTATCGTGCGGGTTCTATACTAGTGTTATTAAGTTTATGAGTAGTTATGTTAAATAAATTGATTGGAAGGCATTCAAAGTCATAAGCTATTGTTTGGCCCATCTAATAGTTGAACTCACGGTCTTATTATAATTTCAATCTTATTATTTATTTTAATTTAATTTACATATCATTTATTTTATACTAGAACACTTTGGTAAGAAAAAGTTTTGAAAACTGAACTGAGGTAGAGAAAAGAAAAAAAAGGGAGAAATGAAATTGGTCGAGAAGTTTAATAGATTCCGTTGTTTAATAAATTCCGTTGTTGTTTCAATTCTTTTTCTAAAGAATATGATGTTTGTAGAAAATAATAATTTAGCTACGATAGAATATGACAAAATAATAGTTATTTTTCCTTCAAAATTTGATGTATATAATCGATTATGTTGAACTTTAAATGGGAGATTATCTTTTAAGGTTCTAAAGTTACAACATTTTATTTATCTAATTAAATAAAAGTGATATGGAAATGAACCATCTAATTTGATTATTTTAACAATCTCTAAAAAAAAGTGTTTTGCTTGTTTAAAGCTGTTTAGGTCAGGATCGGGCCCGAAGAGATGTGGCATGTAATAATATCAATCTTCGTTATTTTAGCAAGTTTAAATCTTCAAGTTCATAGAACGAGATGAAAGTTCATACACGTGAACTAAAGAGGGAGAAAATATGTGGGATGCACTATCACTCTAATTACACAATATAGAGATATTATAATAGATAAAGTAATAAAAAGATATATAAAACACATTTATAAAATTAAATAAATTTATAGAAGTATAAATGTAAGTTTATAAAAGTCGAGGTTTATAAAAAGATGACGTAAAAATATTATGGACTTGACAAAGTCCATTTGTCAAAAAATAGAAAGGTTTATATCATTATTGTGGGATCCAATATATTTTATCTTTTCTCTTTTTCTTCTTTTTAGTAAAAAGTACCTTTTTTTTTCAAAATCAATTCTAAAAAAATTTATTTAAAAACGATACTTTGTTTTTCTATTTTCTATAAAACATATAGTCATTCATATACCCATAACAAAACTTATTTAAAGGGCAAAGTCCAAAAAATCATATGAACTTTTTGATTTGTAGCATGTAATAAACGAATTTTGAAAAATACTAGTTTGATAGATGTACCCCATATTTACCTTTCAAAGTGATAAATGGGTAACTTGTTACCTACAAGTCATCTTCTTCGACATTATTTTCCGATGACTGATTTTTCGCAGTGGCGGATCTAAAGATTTTATTAACCGGGGCACAATTCCATACTAGTGGCGATACGAGCGAGTTATCGAACATGTCAATATTCAATACGGGAGAGTTAAATAACTGTTGGGGTTGTATGGATCTTATAGTCAACGTTGTATCTCTAACCTAGCGGAAATAGATCAAAGATTATCTAGCGAATATGTAACCGTCGGAAACGAGATCAAACCAATGATAATTGATAAGATCGGACCTAAGGAAGACTATTCGGATGATTGTTTAGACTTTACTAAACTATTTGGAACCCAAAGAAATTCGCAGCAGCAATTCGGCACCCACACATAAACTAGCAAAAACCTTAGCCGATGCAGAAACCCTAGCTGGGTATATATAGGCCCAGCTTTTCATTCGTACGAATGAGAGTTCATTCGTACGGATGAGTTTCTATTCGTGCGAACCACATCTGGTTCGTACGAATGGACTATTTTAATAAACAAACTGTTTAACTTTCCATTCGTGCGAACGTAACCTTCATTCGCACGGATTCATCCTTATCCGTGCGAATGAGTTTGAATATCATTTAAACATCACAAAACACATATTCGATTAATTCATAACGATGTAAGCATTCAAACTTATAACTAATCAAATATTCAATACCGATATTCAATCACACAATACAAAGACTGATATAAAACATTAGTACTTTGAGATGTGAGTCAAGTAAGGAACATGCTCCGTAGAAATTGCCTTGTAGATCCTAGAACGTTTCAAGAAACGAATGATCCCGACAAACTTTGCAGAATGTGGTGTCGTCTCGTCTAGGTGAGCGCACATGTTATTCTTTTGACCAATGACGAGATCAGTACTTTGAGATGACGATGATTCAGCCATTTTCCTGTAAACAGAGACATAAACATCGAGAAACTAACAGTTAGAATTAAAATTCAAACGGTTTAAATATTTCTGTTCTTGTCCATCCGTACGAATGTAGAATTCCATTCGTACGAATCAACATGTATTCGTACGAATGAGACTGTCAAAACAGACGGATTAAGTTCAAATCATTCGTACGAACGAAATAGCTATTCGCACGAATGTAAGTCCTATTCGCACGAATGAGAATACATTCGTGCGAATGGAGTTCATCATAACAGTTTGAATTTCAAAAACCTAGATTCTCAAAAACACCTGTTTAAGACCACAAGGATTACACCAAAAGCTTCGTAATGTCCCGATTAACGTATCCCCTAACCCTATTACCCATTACTAACATGTATAGATGTTCAATTTAATCAAGGTTATACACGGACTTAAAATCACTCATTAAACCTTGAAACGTTAGTTATACCTCAAGTAATGTATATGGTTGTGATCGTGCTGAAAATTTACACAATAATTCGGGATTCAACAACTCCTTTTAACAGTTTGAAATTTTGGTGAAATTTGAAAGGCTAACGAATGAGTAAAAGTGATTGAAACGAACAGATGCGAAGTATATATACCCACTTTACATTCGCACGAATGTGAAGGACATTCGCACGAATGGGCCTTCGTTCGTGCGTATCGCCAACAGACAGTTAAACCTTAAATTACCTTTGGTTCGTACGAATGAAGATTCATCCGCACGAATATGATGATATCGGCACGGATGAGAATTTACTGACCATTCGTTGCCTTTGCTTTGATTCGTGCGTATGAGTTATTGATTCGTACGAATGGAAGATACATTCGCACGAACAAGCTGTCGAGTTCACAATCATAAACTTTCACTTTTCTTCAAAACTCAAACATTCAGTAAACGTTAAACACATGAAAATTATCGATCCATCAAAATAAAACGTTTAACTCAATTCAGATATCCTAACCAAACACTTTATCAATTAATCTCAGTTTCACCTTTAGAGCTCAAGTCACGACAAGTAACCTTAGAAACTAACAAAAATAAAATTAAAGAGAAACTAAAACTAAAATTAAAAATCTTTTTGTACTTTTCTGTTTTGATGAATCAAATAACAATTAAATAAGAATAAGGAAATTTTCATTATAACAAACTACTGAAATAACAATTGAATAAACTGAATTTTTCACATTCTTTTGCGTTTTTCGAATAAGGGATCAGACTGATACTGAAACATAGCATTGTCATTCAATGTTCTTAGTAACAATTTACATATCGGTTGACGATTATTGGTATATTTGTCCTCTTAAACTTAAACAAACATTCACTTGACACTTTTTCTTTCCAAATTGGTTATCTCGCTAAGATCTCCCAATATTTTTGAACATAGAAAACAACACACAATTTGAATTTTTTAACAGTCATCAAATTTATATCATAATTAGAATTGCAAGTATGTTTGTGTATTTGTCCTCTTAACTTTTCAGCCTTTTCAAATCGTATTTTCACAAACATTAGATGTAATATCTAAATATCGATTTCGTATGTCAGTATTAGCATCAACTACGCATGCAATAAGGGGCCAGTGATTGCTGATCGTTGAAACAAAATATCACTTTCTTCAATCTTTATTTGGAATAGCCGAGTTATGATCTTCTTTCGACCTTATAAACTCTGTTCATTCCATCAAGATATTTGTGAAGTCCTTTAGGTACTTCATCACCCTTTATTTGGAATAGCCGAAGTATGATCTTCTTTCGACCTTATACTTCTGTTCATCCATCAAGGTATTTTTGAAGTTGTTTCTTATCTCTTATTGCGATATTATTATTATATATATATTTTTTTTTTTTTTTTTTTTATTTCAAATATATAGATCAAAACATTCAAGAATGTTATTCCACAATCACTGGAGTGGCCCTTAATTGCAACAAAATATTACTGACATACAGTATTTATTTTCTGATATTACACCCAATATTTATTATTTTCGAATCAATCCAGCGAAGAGCCACAAACACTACAAAACAAAAGCTAATTAAAATACATTAAACATTTAATTTCGACCGCTTTGTGTTGTTTTCAGTGTTCTCAATTGTTATTGATCTCCAGATATCAGACATATCCATAAAGATTTAAAATATATTGATATCTGCGACAACCATTTGAAAAATGATTAATTTTCGTCAAGTTTCAGTGAGATAAGTCTACCAATATATCCTACAACCGACATGTTTAAACATTACATTCAGCGTACTTTTGACAATTTACATGTTCAGTTTTAGCTCAGTATTTCCTCACTTCCCCCGTTTTTTTTTTTTTTTTTTTTTTTTTAATTAAACTATTTCTCCCCCTAAAATGCTAAAAATAAAAATTTTTTTTTTTTTTTGAATTTTTTAAAAGTAAAAAGAAACGAACTAAAATAAAAGAATTAAAAATAACGTGTATACAAAACGAGGGACGGTATTGTCCGACTTTTCTTCCTCAGCGATTACATCGCTTTTTCAACCACACCTTTTAGCAGTAAAACCCAAACCAGACTTATCAAATGCTTTTGTAAAAATATCAGCTTTTGAAACATCGTTTCATTAAATCACGTCAATCAGATGTTTTTCAAAAACAATCACGTATAAAATGATATTTTACGCCTATGTGTTTGGTTTTAGGATGGTGTACAGGATTCTTAGTGACAGCTATGGCAGCACAGA
>CAJVGC010000001.1:72601568-72687733 GCA_910822075.1 Senecio squalidus | reverse complement strand
CATTGTTTTGTTTAGGAGATGATGACCTATTGTTTGAGAATCGATTTCGATTTGGACTTGAAAAACGATTTCCAGTGGACATTCTGTTTTGGTCAACATTATTCCTAGGCCTTTGATTCAAATTTGGACAATTATAGTTAACATGGCCTTTCTCCCCACAATCAAAACAAGTTCTCCATTCATTAAGATTTTGAGAACTTTGCGTCATTCTCCGGTGGTGTGTATGAGGTTTGGAGAACATAGCATTTGGACGCATAAAGCCGTTATGTTGTTGAACATGTTGAGGCTTCTGGGGATTTGTTGGTGACTGTCTCCTATGAGGTGGTATGAATTTTGCCTTTTCTGATTCTTTTAACTCAGATGCGATTGATGATTCGCCGGTTTTGACAAATTTTGGTCCTTTAAATTCAGGTCGTTTCAAAATTCTAACTTGTTTAGGTTGACTCGAAGTTTTATTTGGAGCCTGATAACCTAAGCCTGTTTTGATGTGAGGTTTGCGACCCAAATTCATTTGATAAGGTAACTGACAACCCAAACCTGGACCCTTTTCTTCCTCATCTGAGTCAGAAACCCAATCTTCAACTACGACGGTTTCTTTCAGTTTTTCGTTCACATTGCTTTTAGTACTGACAGTAGGTGTTTGGACAGTTGGTGTTTGGACACTAGGGGTCTGAACAGCTGGGTCTGGTTGTTGAAGAATGAACTCAACATCCCCTTCCTCCTTTGGAGACTTAATCAGTGTGTTAAAGATAGGAGGTGGACAAGTTTTGTAGTCAACCCCTGGTTTCCCTTCCCCATTTTCAGGACGTTTTTCTTTCAAAATATGGTCCAAAAGATATGATGCAGATGAATAACTTCTAACTTGTTGGTTTAAAGTTTCAAAACTGATTTTAACAGAAGCATTTTCACGTTTAAGTGCATCAATATCTTTTAAATATTTGTTGATCGAGTCCTGTTTGTTTAACAAAGCAATTTCCAAATCACTTATTTGTTTTGCTAAAAGTTTGTTCTTTTCTGAAAACAGTTTTTCATTTCCCTTAACAATTTTGTTTTTACGAAGTTCATCAACAAGATTGTTATTTTCTTGACTAAGCTCATTTACTCGTTGATCTAAAACAAAACAGTTTGAACAGGAAGTTACTGTAGTTTCAGATTGTACCTTTGATGACTCAGTAGTTCCTGCCATCATTGCGAACTCTCTTTTAGGCACTGGTGATTCTGACTCTGTTGAAGATTCTTCAGATGATTCTTCAGATGTAACAGACTCCTCCCCATCACTTTCTTCATTCAGATTCAAAATCTTTACAACATTTACTTCAGCATCAGATGGATTGGTTTCAATCTGAATTCCCCAATCCAAGCCTTCGTCAGATTGAAAAACTAAGGCCTTAACCTCTGAATTCTCAGTACCAGTATAAGCATTTGTGCCAGTCGTCACCAAAGTTGTATTCTTGTTTGTCTCAGGAGCGTTTCGGTTCATATTCCTGTTTTGTTGATCTCTGAATGGATTCTGAACTGTTCTTGGCTGTTTTGGCTTTTCACAGTTTCTAGCAAAGTGACCCTTCTGTCCACAGTTGTGACAAGTAATTGCTGACATGTCGAAGCCATACTTAGTTTCCTTGTTGGCTCCGATTGAGTTACCAGTCTTTTTCACATACTCTTTAGCCCTCCTGACGAGATTAGCGAAGCCCCACATAATGTCGATTCGTTCCATCTCATCACGATCAATCTGCTCGTAATCCTCCCCAGTTAAGTGTACATTTCCAATTTTACCCTGCAACAGTTGGTCATAAGATCCAACTAAAGCACTTAGCATAGCCATGTCTTCATTTACGCCCTCCACATTTCCTTTATGAAAATGCTCGACTTTCAAACTTGTAAACGCTGATTCTGAACTTGCTTGAGCTTGAGACTTCTGAACCGGAGTACTTTGACTTGAACTTGAGTGTGAACATCCCAAATGTCCTGTTTGATTTGAAGCGTTTGCAGAGAATGCTGTCTTCAGTGGAGCATGAGTAGGAGTAGCTGAAGGTGGATCAGCATAATATAATGAGGGATCTTGAGTGTGTCCCTTTCTTTGAGCTCGAAACTTGTCATCCTGCTCCTTCTCTCTTAGCTTAGTAAAAAGATCATTCAAAGTTGTGCGAGCAAGATAGCCACTTTCCTTTAGCATTTCAATATACCCATTCCAGCTGTCTGGCAAAGCATCAGCAAAACATTCTACTCTTTCTGCACCAGTTGTCTCTACAGAATATCCGTTCATCTCGCTAATCAGATGCTGAAAACGTATGATAAGGTTGAATAGGGACTCTCCATGTAAGCAAGTAAAATTGTCGAATTCCTTTTTCAGTGCTCTTCCCTTCATAGATTTCAACTTGTTGTTTCCTTCACAGTCTAACTCAAAAGCATCCCATAACTGCTTCGATAGCTTGTATGTCCTGTATTGATGAAACACAGATCTAGGAATAGCTTGACACAAATAAGAATAAGCCTTTTTCTCTATATCATAACTCTTCCTTTGTTCCTCTGTATATCTATGAACGGCAATAGGGTCTCCATTTTCACTAACTGGTGCGTTATATCCATTTTGAATCATGTCCCACATTTTTGAGTCCACTCCTTGGATATGAATTTCGAATCGAGGTTTCCAGTGTGGATAATCTTCCATAGTGATGAGTTTTGGGACCTTGTTAATGCTTCCAGTTTCAGCATCATTGATTAGTATTTCAGACATCTTAGTGTTAGAACTTGCCATTGCGTATTCCATCTAAAATTTTAAAATTTGATTCTGTTTCAGGTTCGTGCGAATGAACTAACTGCTACGTACGAATGAAGGACTTGATACGTACGAATGAAGATGATTCGTACGAATGAGACAAGAAACCTAAGCTCTACACGAATGAGTGATTCGTACGGATGAGTGGACAGATTCGTACGAATAAGAGTTTGGTTCGTACGAAGGAAACCTATTCGTACGAATGACTTAAACTTTAAACCTTTCAATCAAAACTTTGATTCGCACGGACGAATTCCTATTCGTGCGAATGGAGACCTCTATTCGTACGGATGAAACCTGTCAAGAACTTGGTTCGTATGCGCCGTGAAATTTTAGGGTTTTGCTAAAAACTCGATCTACAGGTCGATTTTCTAAACCAAAACGATTTCTATTTGCCCAGATCTTAATCTAGATGACTTAGAAACGTTCTAAGACAATAAAAACAAGATTTTTAACGTAAAATTCCAAATTCTAAGAAACAATCAAAAACGAAAAATCTTAAGAATCGCTAGAAGAACGTTGATTTCTACAACCAACGCTCTGATACCACTTTGTTGGGGTTGTATGGATCTTATAGTCAACGTTGTATCTCTAACCTAGCGGAAATAGATCAAAGATTATCTAGCGAATATGTAACCGTCGGAAACGAGATCAAACCAATGATAATTGATAAGATCGGACCTAAGGAAGACTATTCGGATGATTGTTTAGACTTTACTAAACTATTTGGAACCCAAAGAAATTCGCAGCAGCAATTCGGCACCCACACATAAACTAGCAAAAACCTTAGCCGATGCAGAAACCCTAGCTGGGTATATATAGGCCCAGCTTTTCATTCGTACGAATGAGAGTTCATTCGTACGGATGAGTTTCTATTCGTGCGAACCACATCTGGTTCGTACGAATGGACTATTTTAATAAACAAACTGTTTAACTTTCCATTCGTGCGAACGTAACCTTCATTCGCACGGATTCATCCTTATCCGTGCGAATGAGTTTGAATATCATTTAAACATCACAAAACACATATTCGATTAATTCATAACGATGTAAGCATTCAAACTTATAACTAATCAAATATTCAATACCGATATTCAATCACACAATACAAAGACTGATATAAAACATTAGTTTACATATGAATCTAGTAACTACATAAATGCACCTACAATAACGGGTTGGACTAAAATTACAAGATATAAGCCATAAACAAAATAAAACGACTAAACAATTTCAAAACATAAAATTCATTAAATATGATAAATAAATTATATCTTAAGTATGCAATTTACGAATTTTCTTCTTTTAAAACCGTTCAATAACATCTTCCTTCTTAACTTTGACAAAAGCTCCCCTTTCCATGGCACATATTACACAAGCATTCAAAAAACCATCACTCATTTTATTACGCAAATCCGTCTTCACACGCTTCATTGCCGAAAAACATCTCTCAACGGTTGCGGTTGCAACCGACAAAACTAACGCAAGCTTCAACAATCGATACACCAAAGGATAAGAAAAATGTTAACTTGTTTCCACCATCAATTTAGCAAGGCCGGTAATACCATTCAAAGAAGTAAATCTTTCATTTTTTTCGCACATTGCAAAGGTAAATTTCAAGTTCGTGTTCAAGATTTCGCACATATTTTAGTAACCCCTAAAATATGCAACATCAATAATAAATCAAACACAATTGGATACAAATCAACCAAACACAAAAGTGTCTTGTAATGAGAATTCCATCGTGTATCTCCGGGTCATATAAACGAAAGCTCTTGGTTTAACCGACTTCCAGTTTCAATTAAACCACTACCAATGTCTTTTTCCAATCTTTCTTTCTCAAGTTCTCTATGCATATCTTTTCGTTTATAAGAAGCACTAATAACATTCATCAAAACACATAATTAACTTGTCAAAGAAATTTACAACACCTAAATGTTTTCTTGCAACCGCTACAACCACTAATTGAAGTTGATGAGAAAAACCCGTCTGGGCTCACATATGAGATTTTGAGATACATGTATAATCTTACTAATTTGATACACGACGGGTAAATTTACAAAGACGAAAAACCCGCTAGGGCTGATAAAACCCGCTCGAGATGGCAAGGAACGAGTTGAAGGCATTTTTGTACTTGGAAGACAATTGATTTTATCATTTTCGTAAGCATTGGACATTTAATTCATTTCTATTACTATATTTGATTCTCTAGCCATGACTGGCTAGAAACTTATGATTCGGTCTTGATGACACGTGATTATTTCAATTAATCCAAGACTTTATGTTTGTTTCAAATTCTATTTAGTGATTTTAGTTGTGTTTTACATATAACCGTTGAATTGTATCTCAATTTTTATTGGCCTTTGGGCTGGGTTTGATTTAATTTTGCTAGTTTGAATTGAAGAATCTGTAATTGTTCGTTCAATTCAATATTAGGAATTTCATTGTTAATCAATGTTAAAACCAAAATTGCAAGTTTTCACACTTCCGAGCTTTGAGAAGTATTGAACTTTGTTTGGAACGTTTACATAACACACTAATCCTATCTTTCAATTCATTCTACAAGCTTATTTAAAGTGAATTGAAAATGTTAGGTTTATTTCAGAAAACTTAGTTTGATTTAAACAACTTGGTAAACGAAAGTTATTAATTCTTATTAATAACCTTTAGTACAAACTTGAATAAATCGGAACATAGCTTAACAACATCATTTCTTGTTAAGTTGATACAACCAAACAAGTGGAAATTGAGACCGAATCGCTTTTTATTATTGCTTACAACTTTCATTTAATTACTTGTCTTTAGTTTGTTAACAAATCTCGAATATAACAACCCCCCCCTTTTTTTTTAAATTATTGTAATTTGTATTCAAAAGTCAAAACATAAAACCTCTTTTAAACGCGTTTTGGATTCGATCCCTACTTATCACGTCCTATGTTTGTAGTATAGCCTAATTGAGTTTAGAAATGATCATTTTTATATCTATATTTTAGGTGCGACAAGCCGTTAACAACGGGGCCATGGCCCCAACATATATATGCTCAATTTTGAAAATCCCATTGTCTTCTTGATACTACATGCCTAAGTAGCAAGTACCCAACATTACAAGATTAAGCGATCGATACAGTGTAAGTACAACATATATATGCTCAATTTTGAAAATCCCTAGTCACATAAGGTAATTCCAGCCTCGCTTTAACTTGAATATAACCGATACTCGGATGAGTTGAAAACCTTAAAATGTGTCATATTACAGGTTATCGACGTTTCTGTGGAAAAAAAATTGTGAGATTTTGAAGAGAAAAATATAGGTTTTTTTAAGTTTAATGGAAAAGTGCCTTTCACGAACTATTTTTTATAACCTCCACACATAGGCCGATTCTTGCATTTGGATAAAGTGTCTTTACACTCGCATTCTGTCATGGCAATTGATGAAACATACCATTTGCTTTGAAGCTTTAGGTATTCAAACACTCCAACTAAGCAAAACAAAACCTGTCCGGCCAGCCGGGCTAACAATAAATGCGTGCTTCTATGCCGTTCAAAAAGCAAAAACAAAACAGGCAGGTACAAAATAATGGACTTAAATGGGTTCATGCAGTACTTGGACAATTTACTTCAAAAGTGTGCTTTGGACTTGTAAGAAAACCGAAAGTTGCAGTTCATAATCAACACAAAATGATATCATCTAAACACATATAAAAGTGTACATAAAAACATTCTGCTTTGACAATTTGTAATCTTAAACTAGTCAATTAAGTAGCGTGGGCACAATAATATCTTTCAGGTGGAAGGTTTTGGCCTTTCAATTTTAAGTTTTGCCGAAGGTGATGCACGTGGAAATGGCAGTTCTATCAAATCTCTCAGCATTTTCAGTTCTTCGTCAATTGTAATAGTGTCATTAAGCTCAATTATTGTTCTCTTTAGCTCAGGTGACTTAGCCATAATAAGTTTCACAAAGTCCCACTCAATAGGTAAGTTACTGAACATTTGCATCTCCAATTCTTCAAGATGATCCGAGTCCAAATCCATGTAGTCTTGTGGATCAAAAAAGTTCATGGAAATTGGTCGAACAGGCAACTTCTCGTTATCATACATCTAATTTACAAAATGATAAAAAAAATGTCAATAGAATTATAAAGAATCAATACCATATGTATGTAATAACCTTATTTACCAGAAAACTAATCTCCTGTAAATTTGGGGCGCTCCGGATCATACAAAGGGCCGAAGAAATCTCATCTTCTTCCATCAAACATACATCCAAATAAAGATATTTAGGGTGGACTAGGGAAGGATGAAGCTTTCGTGGCATACCACCTGTAGCGAAATACTTTAACCGAATACCAAAACCAAGATTAGCAAACACTATATTTTTTAAAATCTTATATGAGATATAATCATTAATTTAGTAATTACCTTCATATAACAACTCGAGAGAACCAATATCTCAATCAAAGGCACACATCGTAAAAACTCAACAAATGTAAACTTGTTTCTTTCTGCAAATTCGGTTTCATATCCATTCTGCATTAAAAATTAAACGTTTATAATAACATCATAACTATATTAAAAATTAAACGTTTATAATAACATCATACCAAAATCACTTTCTCGACTAGTGGGCAATTGGAGAGGAAACATTGTAGCAATTTTTCAGGAACCTTGACATCTTGAAACCACAGTTTTCTCAACCGACTAAATCCACTGAATAGTAACGGAGGTTGAAAATCACAACTTGTGAGTTCTAGGTCTTCTAATCCTTGCAATGAAAAGAACGAAGTAGGGAGCTTGTAGAGGGTGTTTGAAATCGCAATTTTCAATGTTTTTAAATCATTCCTCCTTGAAAGATGAAGTATTATCTGGTCACACTTTGGAATCATATCAATTTTATCAACATAAAGGTTGAACTCTAGTATCGGACCCTTGTGAAATAGAAAAACATGAATGATGGCATCAAAAAACTTCCGTCTCTTCGAGTGTGTGTGCTTTTATATTCTACTTTAAACAGTTTGAAGTGAAACACAAGTTTAGGTATGGTCGTCCAAGTATATCTCCATTTACTCGACAAAACGCTAGTTCTCAACGCATCTTTGATTGGTATAAGAGTTAAAATATGTTCAGCTATGTTTTGAGGAAGTGTGCTGATTATATCAGAACTTAGGCCTTGATCATTCATCTCTTTATGTCTTCCCCGGGTTCGGTACTTCTTGACACCAGGCTGCCACGAAGAATGCGAACCAAAATTATTTATTTGCAAGTATAGACCATGCATATAAAAAAAGGTTATAACAAAGAACTTTACCCCTACAAAAACTATACGATAAAAACATGGACGAACCTGCAACTCCTTGTAACCATATGATTTAATGTAGACGCTATCGTAACAGTTTTAATGTAAAAATACAAAACATAAAAATATACCGTTACTAAATTAATCAAAGCTTATATTGAAGAAAAAGTGTACCGCCAGGGTTTAAAGCAATCAGCAACCGCCAGGGTTTAAAGTAATCAGCAATTGGGTAATCGTCAACGGTATATGCCGTCTAGTCTATTAGAAGTACAATTTTATTTTTGGACTCTATTTTCAACCCTCTATTTTTCTTTACCTTTCTCTAGCCAGGCAAGGGTACTTAAAACGTTTAAAAGAAAAAGTTTATTTCGAATACATATAAGTATATTAATATATGTGAAATAGTATACATTGACAAATAAATAACTTTGAACTCAAAAACGTAATCACAATCATAAACATAATATTTATTATTATGATGATCCTTAAACTTATATATATTCGACAAATGTACTTTTTATCTAAAAATGCGATCATAATCTTAAACTTCTAATAATAAATTATAACTTTCGTTAAATTTATATAAAAGTGTTTTTAATCTTAAAATACTCGAAATATTTAAGTATAATTTGAATATACTTAAATTCTTCTAATGTTGACTTTTTAGTTGACTTTGACTCCTTATTTTAATCGTCGACTTTGACCGAAGTCAACTATCTTATTACGTTGATTTTGGTTAATTTTGACTAAACTTCGGTTTTCAATATTCAATCTTCTCTCGTTACCTCCTATTCGTCGGTAAGGGACTCGAAATGTTAATCTTTCGGACTCTTTGAAATAAAATGTAATATAACGTTAATTATTAAGGCTAAACCGCACTAGACTTATAGAGGTACTTGGACTTATGTAGGACACTTAGGCGTTGGAGTGACCTCTCCTGGTTGTTATCCCGACACTGCTATCGTTGAGTACAATGAGTTATTCGTAGCCCTTTTTACTGTTTTACTTTGGGCTGGAAAGCTTGTTTAAAATTGTTAATTGTTAAATCTTGTTTACCTAGTGGGTCAGAACTGCCTTAGATTTTATGATCATTAGGCCCCCCTGTTTATACATGTTAACTCTTTGAACCTCAGTTGCATATACATAGATCTATATGGGTTTGACCAAACCCTCATCGTTCGGTAGGATGTCCCTACGAATGAATGTTATGGCCGTTTGTGATTATTTGTTACCTTTGGTTGATCACCTTAGGATTGGGGTTATTTATTGTGGTTAGGATCATGTGTATGTTATCTAGGAAATATACGTCGCACTATGATTGTTAAACAAGAGATATATATTGGGATATTTATCACTACTCTTTATATTTAAAATGGGTCACTTTTAACCTAAATTGCGAATAAATCATCAACTTTTTGTGGACATATTTTTAACTCTTTTTAGGAGTTTGAGGTTTGAGGATTGCTATTATTCATGCCATGTTTTTGTTATGCGGATCGTTGATTATTGTTAGGAACTTGTTTTGTATGATGTAGTTCCTAGCTGATTCGTGTATTTGATTTGGTTGTGTATTTGAGACGATTACGATGTATTTGTAAACTTTTGGCATGATTTATTTATTATGATTTATATTTCATTATAGTTGTTTGTTGTAACTTAGATTCATGATATCATAACCTGTACACCTCGTGTTTCCGCTTGAGCGGGGTGTGAAAAACAAGACCTACAAATCTTTCCTTTACAAGTCCATGTATATCAACATATCGTAATACAGTAGCCATTTGTTCTTTTTGAGATACATCACTAGTGTTGGGATTAAAACTGTTAGTTTAAATAGTTTAGTTTCAATAATACTGATCAGTAGTAATGTAGTTTATACTGCTTAGTTAGTTAATACCGCAAGAAGAAGGTTACTACGGCAACCATGCATGAAGACAGTTACTACTGCTCAAGACAAGTTACTACTGCTGAAGACAAAAGGATGGTTACTACTGCAACAACTCATTACTACTGCCCGATGCTTGTTAATACTGCTTGCAGACTTTTAGATAAATATGGAATTATCTTTTCCATAATTTAGGCAATTGTAATTAGAATTAACTTGTAATTGTTTTTAGGCGTTTCCTAGTTTAGCTAGGTTTAGCCTCAAGGTCTATAAATACATAGATCCTTGTAAGAAGTTATTGCGGCGCACCGAAGCCCATAACAGTTTTCCGTTTAAGCGTTTTACCAGATTTATGTTTTATGATAAGTTATACATTCTGTCCCAAATGTCATATTAAGTCTTATACATTTTTATAAGGTTTTATATAAAGTAAATATGTAGACTTTTACATATTAATATTCTTAATATGTTACTTAGGTCAAAAAGACAATTTTTATACATCTTAATGTTTCAAACTTCTAGTAACTTATATTATGAAAATATTAAGTGATTTTAGTCCAAAGATTACGTTTTCTTCCAAAATAAGTCATTTTACATGATGTTTAACATATTAAAAGCTAAAACCGAAAACGTAAAGAGGAAAATAAGGAGAAATGTAGGAAGTACTGACGACCTCCGCAAAATCTACAATCACCGAGGCGGAATCAAGAACACGGATCCGGGAGGTGAGCTCCTATGGTGGTGGTGACGAGAAAACCGTCTCCAACACACAAACAAAACCCACCATTAGATTAGAGTTTGTAAAAAAGAAAGAAAAGTAAAGATTTGATGTAGGATTCCTTACCAAAACTCAAGATGAACACATATTCAAGGTGGTGTGTGGAATCTTGAATATGAAGTGGTGAAAGTGGTGGAAAAACCTTGTATTCCACATAAACAAAAGTGTGTTAGAAGTCTCTTATCGTAAGAGAAAGAAAAGAGTAAGGAAAATGGAGTTTCTCATGGAGAGTTACTTACCAAAAGTTGGAGGAAACTAAGAGATGACGGTAGAAGATGTTAAAAAGCTATTTCCAACTTGAAACCTCACTTGAAAGTGTGTTGTTTAAGGCTCACAATATTTGGAAATTGGAGAGAATATGGGATGATTTGTGATGGTGAAAAGTGTGAAATGAAAGAGGAAAGAGTTATAGAAATCAAAAATGGAAAGAGAAGTGTATGGAGATGTGTTTAGATCTAGTCTTATGGTCAAACACCGCATTTTGGGAAGATTCTTGGGCAATATCATGTGAAAGTGGTATTGTGGATCTCCAAATATAAGAAAAAGACGTTTTTAACTTTTTGACTCGAACCACACGTTAAGTCACAGTAACTAGCTACTACGCCGCAGTAAATGTGCAACCAGCTCGATGCGTCGCAGTATAAGGGTTACTGCTGCGAGACTTGGCAGAAAAGTCACTGCGTCGCAGCTGAATGCTTGTGTGGCGCAGTGCTTGCATTTTTCACAAAAATTGACAAATTTCCAAGTACGATTTTCGAGGACGGAAATCATAAGTTAAACGGATAATTGTTATCTTTCCGTTAACGGACCCACTTTGTATATTATTAACGTTAATCTAAATTTATATTCAAGGCACAAACACCATAACTTATTAAATGAGAATACTAACTAATCGGCACTTAGGTAATATAAAACGCTTCCGTTACGAAGGAAGAAGCAATGAATAACATAAACCCGACAATTAGAAATAGACGTGAATAATCACAAGTAAAATCAAGGGTCAAAACTAAAACGAATTTAAATAAAAGTAAACGGTAACGATTAAGTACCTCGAAATTATGGGATGTCACACGTTCTATCATTCATTTTGGTGTCGATGATGCATGTGGAAGTGGTCGTAGAATCCTCACTTCTTTGTCAGCTGAACATTGTCATTTCATTCTCGATTTTGAGCAATCTCGTGGTCAGAGAAGGATTCAAACCGCACTTTAACTTGAACATTAACCGATACTTGGATGAGTTTAAAACCTTAAAATGTGGGATATTATAGGTTATCAACGGTTTTTAGAAATGTGTGAGACTTTGAAGAAAAAAAAGATAAGAGTTTTTTTCGAAGTTTGATGAAAAGTGTCTTTCACTAGTATCTTTGACAATCTCCACACATAGGTAGTCTGATTCTTACATTTGGATAAAGTTTCATTACACTCACTTTCGGTCATGGCAATAGATGAAACATGATGTTTTGAAACTTTAGGTATTCAAACACCGGGATCATTTATATATTATCTTAACGATTAATATATAATTTCGTTCGACGATGCTAGTAATAGTACTAGACGTTATTAACGAGCTATATTTATGATTTTACGGTTATCAGGTTGGTTATCTTTCCAATGATACTTCCACGCTGGCAACAGAAACCATGTCTCCTAGACAAACTGCAGTCGTAAGCACCCAATAAATGGGTTCAGCACTTGCACAATTTACTTCAAAAGCGAGGACTTATAAGAAAGCAGAAAGTAGCTGTCCAAGACCAATACATAATGACATCGTCTAAACAAACATAAAAATGTACATAAAAAAAAAACCCTCTGCTTTGACAATCTGTAATCTTAACCTAGACAATTAACTAGCATCGGCACAAATTTCACGAGGAAGGTTTTGGCCTTTCAAATTTAAGTTTTGCTGAAGGTGATGAACGTGGAAACGGCAGTTCTATCAACTCTCTGTACATCATTAGTTCTTCATCAACAGAAACATTGTCATTAAGCTCAATTAGTGTTTTATTTAGCACAGGTGACTTAGCCATAATGAGTGTCACAAAGTCCCACTCGAGAGGTAAGTTACTGAATTTTTGTATCTTCAATTCCTCAAGATGATCCAAGTTCAAATCCATGTAGTCTTGGGGATCAAGAAAGTCGACGGAAGTTTGTTGGGCAGGCAACTTCATATTATCATACATCTATTAAGAAAGGAAACATGTAATGAATGTCAATAGAATTATAAAGAATCAATACCATATACATTTAATAGCCTTATTTACCACAAACGTAATCTCTTGTATGCGTGGGGAGCTCCTTATTATACAAATGGCCAAAGAAATCTCATCTTGTTCCATTAAGCATACATCCAAAGATAGATATTTAAGGTGAACTAGTGAAGTTGGAAGCTTTTGTGGCATACCGCCTGTAGCGAAGTACTTTAACCGAATACCAAAACCAAGATTATCAAACACAGATTTTTTTTACATGAGAGATAATCGTTAACTTCAAAATATAGTTACCTTCATATAACAGTTTGACAGATCCAAATCCGTAATCAAAGGCGCACATCGTAAAAACTCAACAAATGTGAAATTGTTTCCATTTGCAAATTCTTCTACATATCCAGTCTGCATTAAAAATAAAACCTTTATTATAACATCTATAATTATATTGAAGGAGTTTCATGGGCTTTACCAAAAGGACTTCTTTTACTATCGGGCAATTGGAGAGGAAACGTTGAAGCATTTTTTCGGGGACCTCAACGTTATGAAACCACAGTTTTCTCAAACTTCTAAATCCATTGAATGTTAATGGAAGTTCAAAATAACAATTTGACAGTTCTAGCTCTTCTAATCCTTGCAATGAAAAGAAGGAAGACGGGAGATCATAAAAGCTGTTTGAAATATCAATATTCAACCTTTTTAAATCATTCCTTTTTGAAAGATGAAGTATTATCTGATCAAACTTTGAATCCTTTACATCTTTATCAACATAAAGGTTGAGCTCTAGCATCGGACCCTTGTGTAATAACAAAACGTGAAAGATGGCATCGACAAAATTTTGTTTCTTCAAGTGTTTGCTAGCGGCTTCTTCTTCAAATTGGTTGTCGTAAAATACAAGTATAGGTATGGTCGTCCAACAATATCTCCATTTACTTGACCAAATGCTCGTTCTCAATGCATCTCGAATTGGCATAAGAGTTAAAATATTTTCAATTATATGTTGAGGAAGTGTGCTGATTATATCAGAACTTAGGCCTTGATCATTCATCTCTTTCAGACTTCCCCGGGTTCCGTACTTCCCGACACAAGGCTGCCACGAAGAATGCAAAACAAAATTATTTACTTACATGTTGCATAAGATTTTTTGCAAGCATCAACCATACACATCTAATAAGACAATTTACTTTCCTTTTGTCTTCAATGAGCCAATTTTTTCTACCTTTTGTCTCTCTTGTATCATCAAAAATCACAAAACGATTCGAATTTGTAAAAATATTGCCGACAAGATTATTACTTTGCATTATTTAAGTATTAGTATATTTACTTGCTTTTTTGAAATGTTAATTTTCATGTTTTAAACATAAAACTTAATAGTTTTTTATCAAAATTTTCCGAGTTTCGTAAGAATTAATTATGGTTTTTGGAGCACATTAGCTAAATTATGTTATAACAATGTCGGTAAAAATTTCGCAAATTCATATCGTTTTGCGATTTTGGGTGGTACAAAAGAATACAAAATATAAAAAGAATTGGCTTATTGAAGACAAAAAGAAATTAAATTTTCTTATTAAAGATAAATAAAAAATTATGTTGTTATTCTGGGTAAATAACCCTATAATATACAAAAGTCTCATGAAAAAAAAAAAAGTTAAATAGTATCCATACCTATGGGGTTTAGGTTAGGAGTTGAAAAGAATCAGCGAGGTCTATTTTCAAGCCTAAAAGCTAATTACAAAGAGTGTTGAAATAATAATATTGTAAAACCCTAAAAGCTGATACGAACCTAAACTAACAATGGGTTAAACTATTTTAACAAAATAAATGGGCTTTTTAATTTTGCTAAGAGCCCCCCTTAAACTCGCAATGTTATATTAAGAGTTTGTCAAACTAAATCTAAAACTAAAGTGCAAAACGAGACAAAACTTGATTGTTGATGACATATTTTGAATCCAAAACTAATACCCGATGCAAAACTACATACAATGCAAATAGTGTTAGCCAATACTCAAACACTTAGGTCAGTATAACATAACAAATACAAACAAAGTACAATGATGATGTCAAAACCAAAGCGAAATCCAATGCAAATGATGGAATACATAATTCTCCAACAAACCAATGCATGCAATTTCAAGTAGACGAACCAATGCATGCAATTTCAAGTAGACGAACCAATGCAACTTTTTCATGATTTATGTCAAGATTGACAAACTAATTGTTGGAAAATATTTTCATCAACTTTTGACGTTTATAAAGTAAAGCATATTTAATATTTACGAAGAATATTTTATATGTATGTGTATCCCTTAGAAAGGGCTTTGCAACGATATATTATACGTCCAAAACAGAGTTACCGTGAATGAGATATCGACGCCTAAAGATAGGTCTTTGGTGCAAACGGATTTGGTTTGGAACTTGTCCCTCATCGGTCGTGGAGACAAAATTTGTGTTGTTTATATACAAGACTTTTGAACACTTGTTCATCTAGTTTATGGTTTATACACACACAAACTCATGCCCTTGTGCGCAAGGTGCAAATTCTGGTTTGAACGGGTATGGGTCAAAAACTCATGCGAGCCTGTGCAACTTGCGGGACATGAATGCCGCCCCGAAAAATCGAGCTCGCGAGTCCAGGTTTTCTTGGTTAATGCCTAACAACTTTTCAGTTTTAGGTTTTCTTGGTTAACGCCTAACAACTTTTCAGTTTTATCTTTCATAAGTCAATATCTTTTCAGATTTAGTTTTAATGGCTCGTTAATGCCATTAAACCAAAAACACTGCTCCTAGAGCCTATTCAATCACAAACACACCTTAATCTCTACTTTCTTTCTCTGTTTACTAGCAACATTTCCGATCAATTTCAGGCAAGTGACTAACTCCGGCAGTTTAGCATACAAACTGTTCCGCCATTGTACCCTGGGAAACAAAACACGTGATAGCACACGGAATTTGTTTTAAGGGAATTGTGTTCATCACAGGCGTTGGTTATTTCGCTAATTCATTGCGTATTTCTGTTTATCAACGTTCATTATATTTGTGTTCGAGTATTGAAATCACATTTCAGATTATGTTTAGTTTATAAATGGTATCGTTTCCTATAATCTTAAAACAAAATTTCTTCTTATAATACCGTTTATAATCATAAAATATTTTACTCAAACCAGTTTTGATTCCATTTCTTTTCTAAAACACAGTCTTTGTTCATCACAACGAGTCAAAACGGTGTCCTTAAATACGTTATTTGAGTGACTCTTCCAGAACTGTTTTGCAATCTCGTCTTCAAACTGATTGCGTACCACATTCTTGAAATAATTCCTTTTATTTATGTAAAAGGTTTACGTATTCAACAAATACTTCTTTACAACAGATTCAAAGATCCGTAGTTCACATTTCTGTATTGAAACTTGTTTCAAATCAGATTACGCTTTACTTTTAAGCCTCAGATTGCAGCTCGTTAATATATTTTGCTGATTACCTTTGTTTGTTCGGTTAAAACATTTTACGCAAACAAATTATTTACTTTAGTATCAAGTTTATTCGAGTATTGAAACTACATTGATGCTTGGAAGCATTCGGAATTCTTATACCGTAACTATGTGTTTGAATGTTTTGAATGGTTTAGTGGAAGCATTCGGAATTCTTATACCAATTTTTTTATTTTCATTTTCTTTAATATAAAAAGAAATATATTCATAAAATAAATAATACATTAATATAAATAAAATATATATTAAATAGAAAAAATGACTTAATTTTAAAAACTATAAAATGATTGAAGTGTCATATTTACAATCGTAGGCTGAATCTGTCTTCACACGACCTTCATACCGGGTCCAAACCGGTTCGGTTAAAAAAAAAAAGCGTAACTGATAGTTACGTTGCTTAGCGTAACTGATACAAAAGTGCAGCGGAACTTTAGCTACAAAAACTTGCAACCCTTCTTCTTAACCAAATCATTTAAACCCATTTTTCTTATTAACAAAAGAAAAAAAAAAACAAAAAAAAACCAATAACGCCGCTCAAGACACCACCCCAGCCATAACGGCGTTATGGGGGGAAAACGCGGCTAAAACGCCTCCCATTGAGGAGGCTCTAAGGCAAAATCTTTATTTACATAATTAAAAAGGTTTAACATGTGCTTATTAAATTTCTAAACTAGTTAACATAAATAATTTAGGCAAAATCATTCTTGTTTTGCAAATAACCACCATCAAGATGCCTTAGCGGAGTCGTCATGATATTTTAAAAGATGTTTTAAGTCGAAACTTCAGAGATATTCAGAAAAGTGTTAAAAACGGTCACAAGAATACACCGATTGGTCCGCATACAACTTAGTCGATTCTCCTTATGTAACCTTATCAAAGAAAAATTTGTGTTGTGCAAACACAAGATTATTCACATCACCAAAAAATATTAAGATGAAATAGGATTATTCCTTTTAAATTATTATATCTTTGTTAAACCTATAGAAAAAGTCCCAACACCAAAGTATAACATCCAATCCTTTTCTTGACCAAAGCAGCAAGGCTTTTACTTTAAACTTTAACCTTTTTTGTTTATTCAAATCTTTGTCTCATAGCTATCTCACTAGATTCTCTACCCCTAAAAAATTTGACATTCTACTGTGTCTACTGTTAACTTTGTCACGTTTTTATATAGAAAAAAACCCAACATTCATTATTTGATACAATGACATTTTTTACTTTAAAGAAAAAAAAACGCTAATAAATAAAGATAAGTTTTGTAAATAAATTTAATGTTGCGATATATTGTTAGAGAATACAAAAGTTTTGATCATTTGTGCATCTCCAAATACCAAACGGCTTTTATCCTAGTGTTATGAGTTGATTAAAGTGTGTGTCCTTATCTTTAAGGTTGAGAGTTCAAGTCTTGTTAAAGATCATATGTAAATAATAAATTGAAGTTATTTGTTTTTCTAAAAATAATGAATAAAAATAAAAAGAAATTGTAACCTTATATATTGTAACATTATAACATAATTTTCATATCAATGTTTTATTAAATAAAGCATTAAAATCACCAAACTATTAAAATCACCAAACTACTTTTAGTAGGACTTAAATGAGATTGAATTAGTAGTTGTTAGTCTATTCTGAGGTATATAAAAAGTGTGAAAATTACATTTGGCCATAAATGAAAGTTTAAACACCAATCTGCTGGACATCAAGGAAGACGAACCCTTAGATGCAAACCTTACAACTTCCAACAAAGTGGTGTAGAACAGGGTCGGAAAATAGATTTGGGTGGCCTGATACGGTAATCAAAAAAGACGCCATTGAAAATGAAAAAGATAAAACAAACGTGATAAAGTAATTAACATCAACCGATTTTTCATAATATGGTCATTTTTGATAAATTATTTGAACAAAATTAAGGAATAATTAGTTTTTAGGCCTTATTTAACTAATATATAATTTTAAATCAAAATTCATACTAAAAAACGTAAAAATCGGAAGCCCTAAAAATATGATGACCATGGTTGCATATGTCAAGATCCTCCACTAATGTAGAAGAGTCGTTGACCTTCTCGAAACCTCAGAAGAAGTATTGGCTGAAAGGTTAATAATAACCGTCCTCTCTAGTGACATTAGAGACAATGATATCAAATATCGAAATATAGTAACGTTATCAAGTTGAAACATAATATAGTCATCAGAAATTCACAAGAAGTTAAAGCAACACCATCTTAAAATAATGACATTGTCATGCCATTTATGTATAAATAAATAATATAAATGTACAATATGCGTGCATCTCTACTACATATATAGACACACATACTTGTCTATTTTTACCTTTTATTGATCAAATTTGAATAACCATGTCTACTGTTTTTTTTTACTATGTTGGACCTATTGGTGTTGTACCTTTTAATTGTTAAGAATTACTATAAACATTATTGTAAGAAGCGTAAGAAGTAAAGTCAGTTTTATAAGAAGAATGAGTCTAAATTTTAAATCAATTAGAGAACAGTCTGAATAGTGGTATAAACGAGATGAGACATTAGTAAAATTATTCGAAATTGATTCGAGTAAACTTTCGAGTCAAGTTCAAGTTTCAAAATACTCAGGTCGTGAAACTCGTGATCTGTATTAAACTTAAGTTAAATTACATTTCCAACTCCTTTATACATAAAATTAGTATATAGACTTATTTAATTATTGTTATTCTTGTTATTATTATAAAAACTTAATTTGTATACGAGTCGAGTCGAATATATATAACGATTATATATCAAGCTCGAGCTTGAAACATAAAAATGACAGTCTAATCAAATTTCGATCACAGATTTTAGTAACCGAGTCGGGGTTAGTTTGAAATTTACAGCTCAATCGAGTTTCGAATCTAAGTTATAATAACCAAATAGTACTCAAGATTTCAGTACTCGGCGCGACTCGACTCTGCCTCGACTCATTTATACGAATCATTTTCGGTTTGGTTTAAATTTTGTAGGAAAGGGAGTAGTAATAAAGACAAGGTTCACGAGTTGTTGACATCTTATAATACTAATTTAGAAGCTCCTCTCCACTCCCACCTCTGTTTTTCACCCCTCACTTTTCCGGCAGCTTTTTCCGTTCTCCGGCAGCTTTTTCTGTCACCCTGTCTCCTCAATTCTTCACAAACGACAAACACAATTTCATCATCACTTCCTATCATTACATCTCCACTATTTCAAATCACTATGATCACGAAAACATTATCAAACCAAATCTTCAAACAGACGAATAATTTACGATAAACGTCTGAAATTCAGATAATTCTCTCAGGTATCAAAGATCTATCATTAATCCTCTGTTTCTGTTATTTTAAATCTATATTTCTGATTCTGCAAATGTTTGGATCTGCGTTTAAACGATTATTTTATAAATTTATAAAAGTTTCGTTTAATAAGTTCAGACATACATAAAAGAGTGCTTTTATATCCGTAAAATGCATGAACAATAACTTTGTTGTATGTATGTCTGAACGTTTTAAACATCGCTCGAGACTATGTTTAACGAAACTCTTAAAAAAAAAATAGTATCTGAATTTTGTTTTTGAGTGTGAATTATATTACTATAATTTATTATTTGTGTTTTGTTTTAGTTATTCAACATTAGTTGATTTATATATTTGATTATGTATATATATTTTAATCAATAAACTTAGCTTTGTTGCGTTTTGATGATTTTGCTTCTTGTTTAAGTTTTTTGTTGGTAAGGTTAGGAAATCGTCACGGTTTTTTATTTGTTTATTAGTAGTTTCATTTCCATTTGGCTTCTCGGAAAGTCGTGGATTATCTTATTGACATAGTGACTAAAACCGTTTATTATAATGGTTTGGTAAGCGATTACATAAGCATTTAGTCTCGTTATAGTTGTTTTTGAGTGATTAGATTTAGTATGCATCTTTTCTTACAAATATAATATCAGATTAGTAGAAGACTTCAAATTTTATATTTGAAACGTTTTGCTAACTTTAAGCAGTTAGGGATGTTTTTTTCGTTCTGTTTTTTCATCAGTTAGGTTTTCGTTCATAAGCATATGATTCTGCCTTATTTTACTTGAATCTGACGAGAGTGCTATTTGACAGCGTAGAACGGAAGGCAACAATGAAAGAGAGTCCTAAACGATATATAAATCCCTTCTTATCTGATGAGGAGAATGAGAAAGTCAACTTATGGAACAGTGTTGAAGATGAAAAGTTCGAGAACTCTTTAGTGCCTTCTAACGTAACATCAGAATCCTTAGAGAAGGCCAAAGAATTTTATGTTGATAAAAATGTGACAGAATGCGAACTGCCAGATTTGATAGCGTGTTATGATGATAATGGTTTTCATTTTGTTAAGGATATATGTGTGGATGATGGAGTATCTCGTGGGGAGAAGATTGAACATGACGAGAAACATCATAAGTTATCATGCAACCCCATTACTGTTAATGGCGATAAAAACAATGATATGATTAAAGATGATGTTGGCAAAGAGTTGATATCGTCACCGGTGGTAGATTCTTACAAGAACACTTGCTTGTTTTCTGTAATCAAAGACGATAATTTACCTTCAAACGGAGCATCTGATGAGTTAAAACTACTTGTAGACTCCAATATCGTCCAGAAGAGTAAAATATTTGATTCTGATAACTTAATGCAGAATGAACGGAAATTAGATTCAGATTCCAATTCACTGAATAATTCTTCCAAAAATGATGCTGATCAACCGCTTTCCGAGGTTCGTATTTCCTAATCATGATGTATAGAAGAAGTTTAATATAATGTGCTTATGGGTCATAAACTGATGTCTGCACTTTTTTGAAATTTTGTGTTAGGCGAAGAGTGCTGGAACCGAAGCTGCTATATCAAATGACACCAAGCTGGACAAAAACACCGATACAATCTCTGACATTGTGAAACCAGCCACTAATAACGATCCTCAATCTGTTACTGAACTTCCACTAGAAACAAAAACTGCACCTAATAACAATGACGTGTCTTCAGATAATGCCACAGTGGTAAATCAGTTGCAACGTGGTGGTTGTGAATCAAGTTTCACGATAACAGCTCCTGATTCAGGACTTATAACATATTCCGGGCCTGTATCATCTGCTGGTAGCATATCTCATCGATCAGATGGCAGCAACACTAGTGTCGGATCCTTTGCATTTCCAATGTAATATAACAAACATGCTTCCTTCTTTTCCTAACTTAACAAACATACCCATAAAGTGGTTCAACAATGTTGCTTTGTGTTTGCAGACTACCTAACGAATGGAACAGCAGTCCCGTAAGAATGGCAAAAGTGAACTCCAGACAGTCACGGAAGAATGGGGGATGGAAGCAGGCTTTAATGTGTTGTAGATTCTAAGCGTTTTCGACTTTATTTTACTAGTTCCTAGTTTGGTATACGCAATCAAAATTTTATAGTAGTTTGAGTAAATATATATACATAAGGCATACCGATCAGTGTGGTTTTAGGCATATCGTGTAGTTTGGTTAAGTTCGGTCCAAAGCCGTAGTCGAGATGGAGAAATGGTCATTTTATTTTTGGTTTTCAGTTTCAGTTCATATGTATGCGTGTAGTACCAGAAGTTATCATTTAATTTATTTGTGAGATTGTTTTGTGTATTCTTTGTAGCGAAAGCAGTTTTTGTCCAACTTCTTTTAGTTATCAGAAATAACTGAAAATATAAATCATCCCTCCAGCCATAACACCACCGAAATCGTCGGTGTTATGACCACGTCAGCTTACCACCACCCATAACATAACAACAAAATTACCCCCAACCATAACACCGAATTCGAACGGTCAATAACGGCTATTTTTAAAAAAAATTTAATTTTTTTTATTCGATTAACGTTTAAAAAAAAAGAAAAAAAATCTCAAAACGTGTGTTACCCCAGCCATAACGGCGATAACGGCGCCCCCAGCCATAACGGCATTATGGGGGCCAAAACGCGCGTTATAACACAACGCTGTGTATGCTCTCAGGGCCATGATTAATGCTATTGTACCATAACTATTATAATAAGTCCGTCAAAAAACTCACACAAAATACTGGAGTCATGCTTAAGCCTTGGATACCCATGCGACTAGCTAAAGTTGAAAAATAAGCCCAACCAACATAATAATGTAAAATTAGTCAAAATTATTGTTCGTACTATATAAACTAACTGAAAATCTATGCGATACAGCGGAGCAAAAAGATTTATAAACAATAAAATTATATTAAACTATGTTATGTCGGTTTGGACACGAAATTAATAAATAGAAAATAACTTTAAATTTAAATTTAAATTAAATTGTATTTAAATATATGTAGCAAATAAGTATGGATTAATATATTTTGAAAAGTAAAATATTTCATATGAAAAGATGGGTTGACAAATTATTAATAAAAAGAAAATGAAGGGTGATTTAGTTATTTTATTCTTAATTTTCATCGTTAAGAAAAACACCTCAAATGCTTTATATGTAGTATAGATAATAGATTTTGTCATATCGGTCGTCACCTTGTGCCTAGAGGGGTGATAATAGAGGTTTTAGGTTCAAATCTAGACACTACACTTACCTTGAATATATGATTTATCTTTCTTATATTGGCGTCTAGTTTTCCAATTTTCAAATAGTAGGTATCAATGAAATAAATATATAGAAGATATGGCCTTATGTGGCCAATGGTCTAGTGTGGTCCCTTGGGCATGGGTCCTATGCTTAATTTGGTTCTAAACTGTCCTCACTAGTTTACTCCTGGTCCACAACACAAAAGTCATGACATCTGAAAACTATGTTTAGTTAAGATTGTTGAACCTAACACTTGCTTATGTCTAGTTTCTTTCTTCCAGTGTAGAGCTTTGGTTCCAGGCTAAACATTGGGTTCTTTGGGCTTTGAATTTTAACATATGGGTACTTGTAGTGGGCTTTAAGTTTAAAAAACAATCATCATGACTCATGTCTATTATGGTGGTGTAAATCCCAAAATAGTTTAGTGTGTTCTTTTTATATCCTTAATGTAATAGTAATAGTATTTACACCTTAATTCTTTATATAAAAGAAGTTTCTTATGAAACGATACTTAAAGTAAACTAAGTTAAAAAATATGAAAAATAATTTATGATATATAAAATTTTATATTATATTTATTTATATAATTATAATAAACTTTAAAAAAGTAAGTTTTGATATGTATCAAAATATATGTCATTGTCAAATTCATTGGTTTTGTGGAGTAAATATTCAAATTTGAGGCACAACAACAGAACTTCCCATTTTTATATATACAACAAAACTTCGTTTTTAAAGTTTGAGATATGGTTAAAATGAACGATAATCAAAAGATTCTAACGTTATAGATTATTTTTTAATTTTCTTTTTACTTATTTTACCTTAAGGTTTGTTTTATAAAAATCAACCTCCTTTATACAAAACATACAAAAACTATGTTATAAACTCTGTAGTCTACTAATTAATACTTAACAATTTCAGTTAATTCCAGCGAGAAGTTCAATATGCAATGATCTTGGAGTACAACGTTTACTAATATGAAAATGTCATGAAGTTAATTATTAAGAAAAGAAAAAACATATGTATAACAACTTACAACAATATTGTTTAATTAGTAATAGTTGCATACGGGATTCACCCTTTTTCAATATATAAGATCACCCGTGACAATCGTGATTTTTGCGATTAATGTTCCGACAAACTTTTATCATTCTTATTGAGAAATTTTTATCCACAATTAATTTCGTAACAATTATTTCGATTATACTATTTTTGTCGGAATGTACGAATGATCTACGCTCGTTATACCTAAGTGCCCACAGTTAGTACGTTATAGCGATAAGTAAACTTGAAGTTTTCAAAACATAATTTAACCATTCCAAACTCATAAAACACTTCATTTGATCCTTTATCTAAAAGATAACATTTACTCTATTTTGAGACTCGTCTAATTTACGATCTCCATCCTTGGGGATTATCCGTTAAACATCCGCGAAAAATTGTCGTCGGTCAGCAAGCAACTGCGCCTCAGTTACCTATAAGCTGCGACGCGGTGTGTTTGGGTTCACTCGGACTACGCCAAAGTACGGGCTCCCGAGGCAAATTTGGATTTTTGCTCTTTTGCTTCTAAACCGGTTTTGACCACCTTTTTCTGCATTCTTGAGCCACACCATGTGACTTTCACTTATCTTGAAGCCCAAAGGGGTAATTTGTAGATCTAAACCCTTTTACCACATTCTCTCATTCCATTTCTAATACTTACATCCATTTCTTCATATCTCTTTCATTCATTCACTATCACCACCCAAATCTCTTTCATTTTCCATAACATTTTCAGAAAATATGATGGTGAATAAACCAACAATTAAGTGAGTTTCAAGCTAAATCAAGTTTTTCCATCATATCCTTCATCCTACACCTTCAATCTTATATTCTACTTGGTAACATTTTCCATTTTCTTCAACTAATCTTTATTATATTAATGTTTGTGTTACTAATTTCTAACACAAGTTTCTGTTTGTATGATGCAAGGTTTACCTCCTTCCATCTCCATCTTTTCTTCATATTCGGTTTCTAGTCTACCATCTCAAAGAACCATATATCTTGAGCTCTTGGTAAGTGAACCCTTCCATAACACTTTTACTCAATTTTTATCTTAAAAACTCCTAATATATGTGTGTTGTGTGCTTGTAATTAGGTCCTCACCACCACCATCACTTGGGGTTTATCTCGGATTCCACATTCATGAGCTTTCCGACGTGTTTTTGTTGATTTTGCGGAAGTGTTCGGTACTTTCTTTGTTTTCCTAAATTTCTCTTTATGTTTTCTTTTTATCGTAAAATTTATCTAAAACAACTTACACAAACTAGTTAAAATTGAAAGAAAACGTAATTCATTAACTAATAATACCTAATATCTTCATATTATAAGTTATTAGAAAATAATAACGTAAAATAAGTAAATATAAAGATCGGTTTATTAAATTATAAGAAAAAATGTAATAATCGTAAATTTGACCGTTTTTGGACTCTTAGACATCTTTGGACTAAAAATGAATCTAAGTATATATAAAATGTCATTTAAACTTTAAATTGGTAAAATAAACTAATTATTATGTAAAAACTTACATATTTAGTATATATATATGAAGTTACATACATATTTACATAATATAACATTTTGGACTCTTATAACATAATTACTATATATAAACTATTATATATATATATATATATATATATATATATATATATATATATATATATATATATATATATATATATATATATATATATATATATTTATATATATATATATATATATATATATATATATATATATATATATATATATATATATATATATTTATATACTTACGTAATATAAAACCTGGAGTTACTATCTATAAAATTACAACTTATTATTATAGTAATAATACCTAAAAAACGTAAAAGAATGAAAGTCGATTTTGGCCACTGTCGACCTACTGCGCTGTAGCGGGTCACACATCGACCAGCTCACTGCGCCGCAGTGAAGCCTTCGTACGCCGTAGTGAGCTTCAGAACCGAACTTTGAATATTTTAACTTATATAAATATACCATTATACGTAAAGCAATATATAGTAACAAATAGACGTTTTTTGACTCAAAAACGTAATCGCAATCATAAATTAAAGTAACACCTCAAAACGTAATATATTGTTAGTCCCATTTCATTCAAACAAAAGATATAACGATGAATATTACGAAGAACACAAAGAAATCAATGAAATAAATAGGTTTTATTCATCTACAAATAACAGAATTCACTTTGAAAACCGGAGGAATTCACACAGAATTCATGGGTGTTAATAAACCCTAAGAACTCTATAAATAGAGTTCTTGATAAACTTGGAAAATAAGATAAGTGCAAATATCTATAACAAATAGGAGATATGCATAACAACTTACCTAAAATAAAGCTTCAAGTAACTAAGTCTCATATTTGAGTCTTACTAAGACTCATAATCACTAAGACTCAGAACACACTTAGTCTTAGAAGTCACCTAGACTTAGATTATGACTCATCAAATTTATAAGTTGGGTTTTAATCATTGGTTTTTCCCAACAATCTCCCCCTATCTGATGATGTCAAAATCTTTTCACAAACATACACCAAGTATAAAAACTTACTCAGACTATAAAAGTAGATAATATAAAACGCAAGTCTGAAACAGAAAAATAATTCTTCTTTTCTTTATCCATTCCAATTTGTCCTTCTTCCATGTAATTAATCTTTTCAGTTCTTGATCAGACGGATTATGCAGTTGTAGACACTTTAGAAGACTTATTCCAATCTTTCTTTTAGCTCCTCCTATTTGATGATGACAAAACAAATAAACTGATTACAAGAAATGTATTGTTTGAGTTGTTTACTTTGTAGCTTGAATCTCCCCCTTAACATCACAACTCTTTTTCTTGTTAATCTTTTAAACTTTTCTCCCCGTTTTGTTATCATCCTTCTTCAATAAATAAAGTTTGAACGCATCTAAAAACTTTATTTTCGGCTTCATAGATGTTAATTATCTTTGAGCTAGCCTTTATTTTGAATTCTAGATTCGTGTGAGACTGAGTTCATGTAAAACTGATTTGCGTGGGGCTGAGTTTCTCAATCTGACCTTTGGGGCTGACCTACTCAGTCTGAGTTTTAGGGTTGACCCGCTCAAACTGACCTTTGGTAACTCACGTCTTACTCTGAGACTGACTTGGTCAGACTGAAAATTTGCAGCAGATTCAACATTGAATATCTCCTAGATGATGAACTTAAACACGAATTTCATGAAAATCCGACGGCTAACGAATGAGATATGCCCTTTTTATCACCGCTGCCCAGAATATGATGAACTTAAACACGAATTTTCAACAATCTTCTTTGAATACAATATCTTTTATCTTGAAATGGATCTTTACAGATCTGGAATAGATCTGACACGCTCTGATACCAATTGTTAGTCCCATTTCATTCAAACAAAAGATATAACGATGAATATTACGAAGAACACAAAGAAATCAATGAAATAAATAGGTTTTATTCATCTACAAATAACAGAATTCACTTTGAAAACCGGAGGAATTCACAAAGAATTCATGGGTGTTAATAAACCCTAAGAACTCTATAAATAGAGTTCTTGATAAACTTGGAAAATAAGATAAGTGCAAATATCTCTAACAAATAGGAGATATGCATAACAACTTACCTAAAATAAAGCTTCAAGTAACTAAGTCTCATATTTGAGTCTTACTAAGACTCATAATCACTAAGACTCAGAACACACTTAGTCTTAGAAGTCACCTAGACTTAGATTATGACTCATCAAATTTATAAGTTGGGTTTTAATCATTGGTTTTTCCCAACAATATAGTATTACGATGCAAAAGTATATATTTGTTATACATATAATATATAAACTTTTATACTTTAAATAAAGCTATATAATTTTAATCAACTAATAATATTACGTCCATATTCGCGAATCGTTCTGTTGCTACTATCGCTTTCGTCTCTACGCAAATATCAACCTACCTCATTTATGAACTACAATATATCTTATCGAACTATACCGAACTATATTGAACTATAATAAATATTATCGAACTATAACATTACGAACGATAATATATTGAACTATATCGAACTATCTTGAAGAATATTGAACTACCTTGATCTCTTCCGAACTATATAACCGGCTAAACTTAATGTTAGATGTACTTATATTATGCTATTTATCTAGGGCACCTAGGAGGCGGCTTCGTACATTGGTTCCATCCCGACACTATTTTACTGTGAGTTTTTCGTACCCCTTTTTCGCTATGTTTGGGGTGAAAAGCGTAACTATTATATGAACTATCTTATTTATCTGAATTGTATGTGGACCCATTTAGAGATTAATTGCTAGAGTTATTATTATCACCTCGTATACATGTATGGTATACACGCCCCCAAAACTTATACACCTGTTAACTCTTTGAGGCCCCGGTTCGTATATAGATCTATATGGGCACGATTAGCCCTCATCTATCTGATAGGAGTTGGGTAAAACACTAAACTATCAGTAGATATTATGACCCGTACTTTACAATTATTATATTGCCATTGGATTGATAACCCGATGGCGAGGGAGGCACAAAAATTACATGCCCGACTCAGGTCGTAAACTCTATAACAATTTATCTACACATATCTGAACTGTTAAATTAAGATAAACAACTTCTGATTTCATTTAGGTATGAACTAACTATGAGTTCATACATAAACTAACTATGTTTTAAACTAAATTTCACTATTTCAAAACTACATTGTTTTTACTTATAAAACTGCGAAAGATTCACCAACTTTTGTTGACGTTGTTTTTAACGCTTTTGAGAAGATTTAGGAAGCTGATTTTGAGACATGCCTTATTGTATTTGCTTGGATCGTTTGTGCTACCGTGAAACTTTATTTTGTTTTATTCTAAGTTTCCTTGTGATCCATTTGATATTTTGTATTTGATGACTTGTACTATTTATTTTCGTTGTAAACGTTTGTAAACTTTTATTTATTTAATGGCATGTTAGTGTTGTTTGTTATATACCTTGTCTCATGATATCATATCGTTCGCACCTCGTGTTTCCGCTTTAGCGTGGTGTAACATCACATACTTCACAATCATACTAATGACCGATGATTAAAAAAATCACCAACAATGTATGAGCATGTGATTATCGGGTCTTTTGAAATTAAAAACAAGGGCCAACAATATTCATGATATAGGCATATAACATTTCAAGTAAGATACTAAGAAAGTAATTGAGGAAATCGATAAAATCCGAAGAAAATTCATCTGGGGCAATAACTCAAACGGGAATTTGAAATTGTGTTGGGTGAGCTGGGAAAAACTGTCAGCACCGAAACATTTGGGGGGGCTGGGAGTAGGTGATTTACTGAATATGAACATTGCATTGCTGGTAAAATGGTGGTGGAGATACAAACGGAATAGTGAAGCCTTATGGTACAAAGTAGTGACGGCGTTGCATAAGATCCAAAGTGATTCTAATGATGATTTGAGAAGAGTCAAAGGCAGTGGGTCATGGACTAATATTATTAAGGCTGGGAAAACGCTTCCTTATGATGACATTTCGGTGGATAACCTATTTATCAAAGATAGGGATGTATGGAAATGGGACTTAGACCAAGAAGGAGAATATTCAGTTAAATCTTTTAGGCTCTTTCTCGATGAATTAAAATTTCCCGCGGATAATAATAATTTTAAATGGAATAGTTGGGCTACCCCACGCGTTAACTGTTTTTTATGGAGGATGTTGCAAAATAAAATCCCGACTAGGGAAAACCTTATGAAAAGAGGAGTCAATGTTCCATCAGAAGCTTGTGGTTCGTGCGCGTTAATGCCGGAAAATAGCAATCATATTTTCATGAATTGTGTGCTGGCAAAAGATGTTTGGAGGAAGTTTATGTTATGGTGTCGTTTTGATATGGTGTCGGGTTTAGAGTCAGTGGGTGAATTTGTCCAGGCGATTATTGGAAAAGGAGGTTCAAAAGAAAAAACTCGTTTTATTCAAGCGGCGATAGGAGGCTTATGTTGGTTACTTTGGAAAGCTCGAAACAACCGAATTTTTAACAATCGCAATTCGTGTTCGGAGGAGATTATGGAGGAACTAAAAGGCTTGCTATACAATTGGATTAAATTTCGAGCTAAACGTAGCAATCTCATTTGGATAGTTTGGTGTATTTATCCGTTAGATTTCTTTTGATTGTATTTCGAATGTTTGTAATCTAGCACCTTGCTAGCACGTTATTTGGTGATTTAATATATTTTTGGGGGGTTTTGGGCGATGGCAACTCCATTGCTCATCTCTCTCTGTCTTTTGCTGTTCAAAAAAAAAGTAAGATACTAAGATGATTTACTAAATTGTTCAATCACTTATACATGTAGATAGATCTTACATTGAACCATTTAATTAATTGTTTTCCGTCTTGTTACAATGGTAAAAGTCTTAATTGTTTACGTACCTCTACCGGTACTGATGGACATGTAACAACTCAAAACTCGTACCTATTCAATAATTATTTACTAGTAGTATCGAACACCATATGATGAATCCGGTAAACAACCCCGAAACACTTCCATGGTCTTCATTTTGTACCTGCTAAATAAAGGAAAAGGAAGTCAAAGAACACTAAAACTAGTATCATCTTTTTCAGTAGCATATCTTAACTATTGCCCATTTAAAGCAATGATCAAATGAGCTTTCCTAGAACTTATTACCAGTTTTCAGAAATATAGCATATGATGGAGATTTTGTGTGCCAATTTAATATATATGTGTACAACACAATAGCCATACCCACAAATCTCATATAGTTTTTTCAAGCTAACATATTTAGCATGTACAAAGATTGTATTTTCTTTAACGCGGTAATTATTTTTTTTATTAAACCGACTATACTAAAATACATACGTACAAATGGTTGTGTTTACCGATGAGTACGTGTGTGGTCGTGAATTGAACCCTTCCTTCCTTTGAAGGGTTTGTATAAATATGGATTGCTCCACTGGTTTCTTTTTGGAACTCTCTACTTTGTGTTTTGTGTAAACTCTTTCTCTTTCACACTTACTAAGAGAATCTTGTCTAAGTCACTTGTTTATCATAAATTTCCACAAAAGAGATCCTTTTTCATGCTATAAGAGTGTGCTGATACTAGGATATACTACCAATCTGTTCATCGTGCAAGTTATGGAGATCAAAGTTATGTTTGTAATGTTATTCTCGCTTTTACTCTTCATCGGTGTTGTTTCTCTCAATGGTCACCTCGTGCCATCTTCTAATGATTTAGGTATATGAGTATATTAATCTTTCAATTAGCACAAACAAATTAATACACACTTCTTGGTGTTCTCTTTAGAAAGCTGGTTTTAATTTTCATATGTTTATATGTTTTGCAGCTCGTGGTCATGAAAATTGGTTTGGTTTTCGTTCAATTCCAAGAAAGTTGATGGTTGATCCGAAGGCAAGCTTATAAACCCTAGCTAGCTATTTCATAACCATGATATGCTTGTAAAAAAGAAGAAAAACTAAAATAAGGTTTTGTTTACCAAACTAGTTACGTTTTCGAGGGTTATAAAAAGCTTCTCTCTATATAAATTGGGAAATTATATCATACGAACACCATCCCTAAAAATGATAGAACTAATAACTAGAATCAAGAATTAACAAACTGTTATGATATATTTTTCTTAACATCTAAGTTGAGAATATGGTTAATTGGCTTGTTCGTTGATAGGTTGAAGGCGTTGAGTACAAGGATTTAGTGTCTTACAACGAGACTTCATCAGGTACTTAATAGACGAAACCGGTTACTATGTAAATGTTTCTGTTTTTTTATTTATACACGAACTAGAAGTTTGGTATCAAACTCATACACCAAAAAACTTTACTTCTCATTTAAATGTAAACTAGAAATTTTGTCCATTCTCAATTATGAAGGTATCGTTTGCAAAGTGTAATGATTGCTAAAATGATTGAACTTTATATAATAGAATCAAGTAATCTTAGAACCTATATACGCTATGTGCTAGGATTGTTCATAAAAAAAGAAGCAGCCACTATAGATCCCGAACTCAAATTTCATAACTCTCGAGATTTAAGCGTAATAGATTTAACTTTTAGAAACAGTATTGGATTAAATTTCCCTTATTTGAATGTGCATAGGTGAATCACACATGGGGGAAGAAGAAGTATCAAAAGTGACAATGCAAGAAGGATCTGACCCGACTCGTGTGTTTACTATGGATTACACTCCTGTGAGAAAACGACGGCCTGTGCATAACAAGTCTTTCCCAACAGCCACCAGTTCTCCATGATACGTGTAGTGGTTTTATTTCTTTCAATGTTTGTTTAAATTTTAAATCTTTAGTAAATTTAGGATGAGAAGAAATGGTAAATTTTGTCTTAATCTGTGTAATGGGGACTAAATATATAGGCACCCAAAATTTTGTATGAAATATAATTACTCTATTTATGCTTTTTTATTCACACAATTAAAACTTCAAATTGCCTAGTTTTACACATTGTATAAACTATATGTTAAACGAATCGAAACAGAATATATATATACCGCAATACATGAAGAGGTGGGATAAGATAGCAACGGTACGTGGTCGACAAAACTGGTGCATGGGACTTGAATGGTAGTTGTTAAACATTTTAGCGTACGTAATTAAGCATGTCAGGTTAGACAGTTTAGGAGAATGCATAGAAGATACTTGTTAGATAGTGGTATGTAAGAGACCAAATTGGTGGCGTCGAGCACCCCCCTGTAGGGTCCTAGGGCAACGTCCCTTGTCGAAAGGAATTTTGTTAAATATAGTGTTAGATAAAAGAAAATATCAGAAGTTGATTTCATGAACTTCTAGTTGATCAACCAGTGAACTCGTCGATGCCTATTAGCTAGTCACCATGTCCAACCTTGATCGAGCTTCATCAACAAGTTGAACTACTCTAGGGATTGGTTTCACAAGCTAACTTTAGTTGGCTTGTATAGTTTTAATGAGTGTTTTTCATCTTTTTATACTTCAGTGACATGCATGCCAGGTAATCGTATATAACTTCTGATAATTGTTATGATAGACAGTTATAACAATCATTAACTTCGTCTATTTAGAGACAGTTATAACAAAATTCGTTTAGCCTAAGTAATTCAGCTGAATTATTGCTTTCGAAAAGTGGTTTCCATAAACCGCAAAAGATTATCTTGTCATTGTAATATATACACGGACCAAATATTCCAACAATATTTGCGGTGCTTGCATTGATCCTGTTTCCTTTCGAGGATTTTGAGAAACAAAGGTTAACGTTTCAAATGAAATGTATAAAGTAATATATGTAGATACCTTCCGAATTGTAATTTTGAAAGATAAAAATCCGATTTCTAGTTTAATTTTCAAGATAGCCGTGTTTTCACGAATCACGATTATGCTTTCCAAAACATACATAGATCGATTTCTGAAACTAAACACATCGTATTTTTAACTTTTGTTTTCGAGAGATATAAGTTGGCATTGATAATAATTAGTTAGAACTAAGCTTTAATACCTATAACTAAATACAACAAACAACTAATTATTTTTCATCTAAAACTCATAGTTCTAAGGTGTTTGTTTCGGCTTATGTAACAGGTTTATAAGCTTATATAAATTTTGATAAGCTCATAAGCCCAATTTTTCCGGCTTATGAGCTTATTAACTTAAATAAGTCATAAGCTCAAGTTGATAAGTTCATAAGCCGGAAAAATTAGACTTATGAGCTTATCAAAATTTACATAAGCTCATAAGCTCGATACATAAGCCGAAACAAACACCCCAAAATACAACTAGTCAACTATATATGAATAACTCTGTCAAATACTTATTTGTCAACATTAAACAACATTAGTCAGTCTTTTCTTCTGGGACACATATTAAATTTCGATTATTATACTTTTGTTTATCGAGTCAATGGAAAACTCAAAGCCCAATTATTTGTTATATGCTCTGACCTTCCCTGCTGGTTTCAAGTGGAATCCAAGAACAGCGTACTATTAATTTATATTGTAACTAACATGATAATATATACCGTCTTGATAATCATAGCCTTTAAAGTTGCGGTTTATAATATATACGGTCTTGATATCACATACATAAAATGTGTATATTAGCTGATTTTCTTAAAATCACAGTGTTGGAACATAATGTCTGTAGTTTGTATTCATTTGAACGTGTCATAGAGTTAGAATGTAATTAGATCGAGTTGTAAAGTCCAAACGCATTTACGAAAACAGTTACGGTGAGTAACTGAGTTACGGTCACGTAACTGTCTCTCAGACAATTACGTGAACGTAACTAGAGAGTTACGCACGTAACTATCTCCCAGATAGTTACGTGCGCGTAACTCTTCTGGGATTCCGTGATGCCTATAAATAGCAGCCTCGGGATCATAAATGTGGTTGTTGAAAGTTGTCAGAGCATTCATATCGAGATTAGTTACGTGAGCTAGGGTTTAGATCACGAAACTAGGTGTTCTTGAGTGTTAAAGTGTTGTAATCGTTTGTTTAGATTCTATTCGTGGTTGTAATCAAACACGTAAGCTTAATAGAATCATTCATTTGGTTATATCAAATGTTCTTCACCATATAAACCGTTATATTAGGTATTCCGCATCTAATATAGTTTTAGGGTTCAAAGGAGATTCGGTTTAGGCGACCAACAAGTGGTATCAGAGCCCCCTGTTGTTTCCGCTCCCGTGCAGATTCCAATTCACTACATTGATAGCCGGGGACGGAAGATAGATCACACAGTCTTTGGCGAACTTGGTGTTATTGTCGGCTGCAATCTTGTAGGCCAATGCAAGAGGCTCATTCTTGCATGGCGCTACATCGATAACACTGACTACTTTGCCTTACTGCGGATTGATGGGGTGCAGTATCTGCGGATGAAGTACGCTACGTTCAACTCTCTCCCTCACTATGAGTTGAAGCGTCTAGCGGATATGGATCCATCAAATCTTACTTCGGATGCAGCCAAGCTTTTCTACAAACAGTTGAGATCCGACATCTTTTATGGAAAGCTTGTGAACTTCAAGCTCACCATGCCTATCATCCAGAAGGCAAAGAAGAGGAATCCAAAGACGAAGAGGCGAGACGTGGAACACATCTACCCTGAAGTCAGGCAGCTCAGGCGGATCAGAATGCCCTCCTTACCTCAGGATTTCTTGACTGATTTTAAGTCTTTGGGGTTCGACGAGAATACTCGGGAGGCAGTAGTGTTTGCCAAAGATGGAAAGGCGTTACTGAGGATCTATGATCCTATCCATCTTCTCTGCCTCTCCGAAGCAGACCTGAAGCGACTTAATGAGAAGAAGATTTATTCAGTCGAGAAGGAAAAATCTTTTGGCATGATCTTCTCACATGTGGTTCACATTTGCGTCGAAAAGGGTTATCATTCGCAGAATCTGCCATTGGTGGTTGAAGAAGCAGTATAGATATTAGTTTGCAGGTGTTAGCTGGTTTTTGGTATTTTCCTATTCCCAGCTCAAACTATATTCTTATGACTGTAATATTTGTAAACATCTTTTGATATATATATGTTTATTTTGCTTGAGTGTTTGTTTGTAATGTGTGTGATGCATGATTCGGTAGGCTTTTGATTCCTATTTGAGTTATGTAGTCCGGTTTGCGTTCAAACTTCTACTTTCAAGTTTAATTTACATGCTTATATCTTAAGTTTAAAGCGTTTAGACTTCGCAACATATAACAGTTGCGAACTCGAACAAAAACTGTTTTGCTTAAATGCAAAACTCTTTTCAAAAGAGTCTAAAGTTTTGAAACTCATCGAGTCTAAGGTTCAATAATCTCGGATGAGTCTAAAGTTTTTGAATCTCATTGAGTCAAAGTTTAATTATCTCAATTGAGTGTCAAGTGTCCAAATGATAAAAACCTAAATCTTTGATCGTGACTTCGAAACTTTTCTTTTTAAGTTTTTAGGATTTGTATAGTTATAACAATAATAAAATTCAGAAAAACATAAAAAGAGGGGGAGAAAGTTTGTGAAAACCTTAGGAAATGATAGTACATCGCGGATTTTAAAAACTTGGAATCATAAGTGTTTGTTCGATGTATTAGTAGGTACGGCCAATATCATATAAACAATTTTCCGAACCTGTTTCTAATGGGTAACACGGTTAAGTTTGTTCATCTCAGTGATAAGCTGAAAACTTTCGGTGTGCCTGGAATCTGTCTCCATAGGATTCTATATATATAAATAAGTATCTGAGAGTAATAGAAAAAGCGAGGAAAAGAAAAATTGAGAGAAAATCAAAAAAATAATAAATCGTTTTTTCTAAAACTCAAAGAGTTTTCTATTAATGTAATTATTAAAAACTCAAAAATTCCTTGAGGCGCTCCTGGATTCTATAAGGTTGCGAAATCATAGTTTCCTTGAAGTTAGTATAAAGGTGAAGAGTTATAAATAATTACAGTAAAACTCATATCCTTGAGGCGCTTCTGGATTCTATAAGGTTGCGAAATCATAGTTTCCTGCAGTTAGTATAAAGGGGAGAGTAGAGTCAAATAAGAATTCCGTAACTCTTGATGCTTACTTGATAAACGGCAAAGACAGAGGGAGGAGTTCACGAGTCAATAAAGCTTCTTAAGCTTATATAAATAAATAAAAAAAAAATAAAAAAAATAATAATAATAATAATAATAAAAAAAAAAAGAGCTTCTTTAATTATGAAAAACGCATAAGTGCTTAAACTTTATACCATATGTATGCTTTTTCAATACTTAGAGTAGTTAATAAATAGGAATAAGGTGACGGGTTTCCTAAATAAATACTGGAAGTTTGATGACGCTTTGAGGGAAGTTCGGATTTAGCTAAGTGTAAATATAAGTGGGATCCATATAAACAGTTGTAATTTAAATAATCGGAAGATTTTTTATATGATATCTATGTTGTATTTAAGAGGACAAATATACTAATAATCGGCTGATTCTTGTGATTCGACTTCTGCGATATGATCCTAAAAGCAAACTAATCCCTATCCAAAAAGATTTGCCCTTTTGTAGGTTGCTAAAGTAGTGTGAATAGCTTATAGTTGAAAACCACAAAAAGAGTTTCGGTTTTAGGTTAAGAAAACAAACAAAAATCCAAAAAGATTTTATTTCTGCGTTTATTTTCTTCGTTGTCACGTATCGTTAATGGTTAAAAGGTTTTATCACGTGTTTTCTGAAAAATGAGAAATTTTATCAGTTTAAAGAACAAAAACACGTATTTGGTCAGTTTTGTCTTTGTAAGCCAGGTTTTACAAAGTTAAGGATCGGATCTTGAAGAGTTTAGCACTTCCTGGAAGTCAAGGACTCGAAGCTGATATTCATGGAGCCGCGTTGCTTAATGATGAAGATTAGCTGCCAGAAAAGATTCGCAAGATATCGGTTGCAAACTTTACACCGTACAAGTCTCTATGAAGTTTAAAGGAATCAACTCTCGATCTCTCGACACCAAAAGTTCAAGAAAATTTTTAAGAATACAAGCTACATCCAAGGGGGAGTTTGTTGGAACATAATGTCTGTAGTTTGTATTCATTTGAACGTGTCATAGAGTTAGAATGTAATTAGATCGAGTTGTAAAGTCCAAACGCATTTACGAAAACAGTTACGGTGAGTAACTGAGTTACGGTCACGTAACTGTCTCTCAGACAATTACGTGAACGTAACTAGAGAGTTACGCACGTAACTATCTCCCAGATAGTTACGTGCGCGTAACTCTTCTGGGATTCCGTGATGCCTATAAATAGCAGCCTCGGGATCATAAATGTGGTTGTTGAAAGTTGTCAGAGCATTCATATCGAGATTAGTTACGTGAGCTAGGGTTTAGATCACGAAACTAGGTGTTCTTGAGTGTTAAAGTGTTGTAATCGTTTGTTTAGATTCTATTCGTGGTTGTAATCAAACACGTAAGCTTAATAGAATCATTCATTTGGTTATATCAACTGTTCTTCACCATATAAACCGTTATATTAGGTATTCCGCATCTAATATAGTTTTAGGGTTCAAAGGAGATTCGGTTTAGGCGACCAACACACAGGAATGATTTTCTAAGTATATGGGGCAGTTATTGACTTATTGACAAGATACAAGTAAACAATGTATATAAAAGGTTTTTAATTACATTTCTAAAGATTGTTTACTTGTATCTTGTCGTCACATTTCATCATTATAGGTTCGTCACTAATTTTATTAGAGACTAAATAAAGTTAGTTTTGTAACTGATTTTGTTTAGTGATCAAATTTAGTTACGAATTTGTTTAATGGTGACTAAATAAGATTATTAGTAACCAAAAATAGTCGTCGCTAAAAACTTTTTTCCTTGTAGTGGGACTATGATTCTCAAAACTTTAATATATATGATGAATATATGCTTGTTGGTGTACATTTCATCCAATAATATAAACGAAAATTACACTACATTTCGTTAAACTTAACCATTTGATTAATGATCACTATTAAAAAGTATTTTTATTACTATAATAAAGAAAATGTAATACAAAAATGATGCATGGTGCAACCCAATGCATAAAATGCATATCTTTTAAAATTTATCACATAAATATTAATTTTTATATTTTTATGATCAACTTGACATAAAAAAAAGAGATGCAACTCTTAAACAATAAATTATAACAATTTGGGGAAAAGAGAAATGTAACATGAAACATAAACCGAGAGCTTTGAGAGAAACGAGAAATATTGCATGCCACAAGTGACGAATTAATCATGAAACCGTACATAGATCGCTTAAAAAAATTAACTTAAAATGAATAAGTCGAATAAACTAGTATGGATCAAATGGGTCGGTTTGGTTAAACGGTTTGTTAGTTAATACAAATATAATCATAGCTAAACGAAATTTAAAACACATCACATGCTTTCATAAAAGCGTTAAATAGTTTACATAAAATATGTACATTTCTGTAATCAAACCATGGAAAGAAGGTAAATTTTTGTTAGTGTTTTGCTTAATACTATGGCGGTTGTTAATTTTAGGGGTGTTCGTTCGGTCGGGTTTTGGGTTAACGGGGTTATTCAGTTTGGATTATTCGGTTTTTTGCCAACTAATAATCCATCCAAAACCAAACCGAATATAGTGACACCCAAACCAAACCATTTAAATAAGGGTTCGGTTTATTTGGTCGGGTTTTGGATAATCCAAATTAAAGTATTTTGAAATTTTTATATAGTTTTATTCGAATAATTATATTATCCGGATGCAAATTTAAACCATTATCCATTCATATTAGACTAATTGGATAAATACATGTATTTAGATTTGGAGTTTGACTATTAGAATATCATTTATATTATTTGGATTAGGTAATTAGAAATGTTTTTTTTATAAGAAAATGCTTATTCGGTTTTCGGGTGGGGGCCAATTAAAGATGCACAAAACCAAAACCGAACCATTGAACTAATACATTATTCGGTTTCACCCAAAACTCAAACCGAATCCAAATAACCCAATCCAAATAATCCAAATGATAATTGGACTGGTTGGATTATTCGGTTAATCCAAATAATGAACACCCTAGTTAATTTGGAATCATTGCACGAAAAAAAGATGTCAGTGACAACATTTGTCGTCGCTAAAACCCAAAATGTCGTTGGTCTTTTGTGACAACAAACAAAAAGGTCGTAGCAAAATGCCACAACTATTTGCGACGACATTAATACTTAGGACGACTCTTCGCCCCAACTTTTATTTCTATCAAAGAATATATAAAGTTGCTAAAATTATTTAATAAAAGAAAGAGTTAACACTTTAACAAAGACACATGTCGTCGCTAAGACTACTTAGTATTCACTTCGATCATACTTTAGTGACGAAACATGTGGTTGCTAAGCACATTGAATTTTTTTTTTTTTGTTCAAAATTATGTTTAATAAGTTGTTTTTCCAACTATAATTCAACTTTCCAACACAATCAGCACTTTCCAAGCACAATAAACAACATTTTTCCATATTAACAACAAACAAATTTACAAAACAGCTTAATAAAAAAACAAGTTTAAAATCGATTAGAAGACAAATTTACTAATTTTGTTTGAACATAAATTATTTTTGCAAACCTCATAAATACAACTAACGCATCACAAGTGAACTTAACCATAGTCCTCATCTTTGTCTTCATGTCTTAATATTCACAAAGTCATTGGATCGATTGGTTAAAGTTTGGGAACAAATGTTTATGTCTCGTAAGACATACAAAGACTCAATTCATGTATTCTAAATAAAATGAGAATTAAGTTGATTTTTTTTAGAAATGATTAAACTGAACTTGTAATTAACATATAATTAAATTTGTAAAAATATATATTCTAATTTGTATTTATTTAGACAAATAAATTACATATTGTTTAATTTAGTCACCTTTAGCGACGAAGTTGTCGCCAATAAAGATATCTATTTACTATTTTTCATTATTTTTAAAGACATTTCTATATTGATTATTTCATTAAAACCTTTTGGCGGCTATATTGTCGTTGCTAAAGGGGTGAAAAAAATTAGTAACCTTTTGCGGTGCATTGTCGTCATGTCGTTGCTAAAAGTCACCAAAGGAATATATCTATGTGGTCGTTAATAGTTACGGTAGGGGTGAGCAAAAGTACCAAAATACCGGTACCGAACCGGTACCGGTACCAACCGAATATAAACGGTACGGTATTCGGTACCACATTTTTCAAAAATTCGGTATTCGGTACCAATGGTACCGGTTTTTTTCGGTATTTTGTACGGTACCGTACCGACTGGTACCAAACCGATTAATTTCATATTCGGTTGACCAGTTGTCCTTCCTCTCTTTATCTTAGCTTAAGGCTTATCCATAAATTCGTACTTAAAGAACTTGAGCGCACAAGACAATCCAGCCACAAGTTTGAAAGAGGTGATGCATGGTCAGAGTGATTGATTCAACTTCGGTGTTGGTCACTACTCCTCGAGGTGCATCAAGAAGGACAGATTGTCGAAAACTGTCTTTACCAATACTGATTAGCTTAAGTTTAAATATATTAGTTAGATAACATCTACTGGATTTTCTACTTCCTCCCTCTTTTTTTTTTATGGTTTAATTCATGTTGATGATCACTTTGTGCATTTGAGAAAAAAAAAAAACCTTCTAACGAAAATATTTTGTCACAAAAGTCATGTAAAGTTGACATGTTTGGAGTTAAGTGTAACAAATAAAATTAGAAATTAAATAGTTAACAAAGAAACCTTCATATGATGGGTACGAGGAGTTGTTAAGTGTGTTAGGGAATGAGATTAGTTTGGTCTATATCTTGTTCTATTTTTTCTTATAGATGATCTTTTTTATGTTGTTTTTTATGTGCTGTTAAAGTGCTAACTTTTGTTTTGTTTAAATTAAGAGATGTCAATGGGACAATTTTATTTTTTTATTTTTATCAATTTAAACATATTGGAAAGAAAAGAAAAAAACTTTCACTTATTGAATTGCATTTAGAAAAAGAAAAAAAAAAGGTATAATTTGTTGACATCATGTCGATAGATTATGACTGACAAATCTATGGACACCATATATAGAATTTCAAAATACGATAAAGAAGTTTATTAAAAGCTCCAAACTAGTGTTTCTATGATCTCGTCTAAGTATTAGATTTGTCTAAGTATTAGATTTGTTTTGTATGATTTTTTAAGATCAAATTTCTCTGTTGTTTTTGTCATATCGAGTTTTCTAACTATGGAATGGTCACTTTTAAGTCATGTCATCTCTTATAGTCAGTTATTCATTTGAATAAATTATTTTTCAGTCGTTCAAAACTGATTAAAAAAAAATCACATAACCCCTTTTAATTTCTACCTAAATTACAAACCCACTAAAATTATTTTAGGGAGTAACTTTGTTATTAAACCAACCTCCTTTCTCCCAAAACACAAACCTCTCTTACAAACCTCATTCTAGTGTATTCACTTGGATAAATCCGAATTGTTCATTTGGACAATATGGATTAGACTGCATGGTTGGTTTTTTAGATTTTTTGATCGGATTAGATCAAAAGCAAATAATTATTTTGGATTCTGGATTGGTTTTTGGTTCATACAAAAAACCAAATTGTCTAAAAAACCGAATAAAAATCTATTTTACTCTTTATATTTCATAATACTTTAATATTTTATTAGTTTGTTCATAGTTTGATATCTACACATTAGTATCTTTATTATGTATTAATAAATTAATGACATTTGATAAATAGTGTCAACTTTTCCTTCTATTTTATTAACACTTTCATTCAAAACATTTACACATAAATGTCTTTAAAATTATTGGGATATACATTTGAATATCACAAAAAAAAATTAAATTTTAAAAACTGATCCAACCGAATAGAATTTAATTCAATTTAGTTCGAATGTTATTTAAAAAACCAAATTCCAATCAGAAACAGAATTAAACGATCCACCCAGACAAACACCCCTTCCTCACTCACACCATTTCCATGGCTTCTTTCATCTTCTTAAAATCACTCAAAAAACTCAAGAAATTACTCCCAAAAACTCACCCAATTTACACCATACAAACTTACCTTTTATCTTCACTTTGCAACAAAACAAACCCACATTTATCAGAATCACCACCAATTGCTAAAAAAATTCCATTCAAAGCAACAGCTCATGGGTTTTCTTGGGAAGATCCGTATCACTGGATGTCAAATACCCATGACCCGGATTTCATTAATTACATTCACAATGAGAATAGTTATTCCGAAGCTTTTATGGCGGATACATGTAAATTACAGAGTACTCTGTTTTCCGAGATGATTAATCGATTGCCTCAGAAAATTTCTACCCCACCTGAACGTTGGGGTCCGTGGTAAAACCCTAATTTTGTTAAACCCTTTGCTTATTAATTGGGAATTTTGACTTTTTAGAGTTAGACATTGTATATAAAGTGCGCTTTGAAATAAGTGCGTTTAAAATAAATGCTTTTTTCTTTAGAAAATAAGCCAAAACGTAGTTTTACCCAAACTCTTAAAACTGCGTTCTGCGTTCCCAAATATGCAATATACAGTATGCACCTAAAATATGCAATCCCAAATAAAAAGTTGAATAATATATATCTGAAAAAATGATTTTTTTTTTAACCTTTGGAAGTCAAATTGTATGTATATTGCTATATCTAACAAAATGTCAGATTGTATGTATCTTGCTATATCTAACAAAATGTCAGATTGTATGTATCTTGCTATATTGATGGTTCTTAAGTCTTTTTTTTGCACTTTGACTTTTCGGAGTCGAAGTAAGTTTGAAAGTTTATATGACAAATACATTCATATGTTTTATAAACGAAAAAAGCGGTTAAATTATTATGAATTTTTTTGTTAAACCCATTGCTTTAAAAATGGAAAATTTGACTTTTGAAGTAAAATATTTTGACTTTTAAAGTCAAATTTGAGACTTAAGCATGAATACTTGAATAATGTATAACAATGCTTAGTTATACGACCCACCTCATTATTCTAGTAGATTATTGTACGCGTTGGTGATCATACACACTACAAATTTGTTCCTGAACTAACGCCCATACACGTTCACAAGTTAACAAACACGTCCACTAGTTAAGGCCAAGTCTTTCGTTATGAATCCAACATCTTTTCTCTCAAAAAATGACGTTGGATAAGGAATGTATCACTTAGCTAGACATTGAATCCCAAAAGGTGAAATTGTATTTCTTTTGCTTTTGATGTATAATTTCTTATAAATTTGGAAATGTTGACCTTTTTGAAGTCAAACCTTTTGATTTTGTAAGTCATATTTGATACTTGTGAGTTATGAGCCTTGATATGGTTAATTGAATATAATTTGAGATTGCATATAGTTGAATATTTGATCACAAAAGGTGAAGTTGGTAACGGGATTATGAAAGTCTGGCAATTTCGGTGCATTTTGACTTTTGGGAGTCAAAGTAAGTCCTTCAGAATTTTTATTTAAACTATGTACATTTTGGAGTTTAATTGTTTTGTGATTTTGTGTCTCTAGATTACCATGTTTTACATGAACTTAAATCGGGTTAGTGGTATTTATGGATTACTGATTTTTCTTTGCTTGTGGGATTGATTAGGTTGTATTATCAGTATATACCGGAGAGAAAAGAATACCCTGTTTTATGTCGGAAATTGGCGGGTGAAAGTACTAATTGGGTGAAGAATATGGTCATACTGGCAACAAAAGGATTTGTAAATGAAGAAATATTGCTCGATTGGAATGAAATTGCAAAAGACCATGGTTAGTAGAATCACGGGCTATTTAAATTTCGACTCATTCTCTTGTAATTCTTTCTTTATTTGCAGGATATGTTCATGTGGGTACATGTAGAGTATCACCCGACCATCGTTTTCTTGCTTATACTATTGATAAAACTGGCGATGAACGTTTTCTTCTTCAAGTCAAGGATCTCCGAAATGGGGCTATTATTCCGACTTTAAGTGTTCAAGACGTTGTTAGCTTGGCATGGGCTCAAGATAGTTGTACGTTATTTTATACACTTTGTGATCAAAGCCAACGACCATATAGGCAAGCTTTTATATAAACATAATTTTCGTTCATAATTTAAAAGATATCTTTATAGACGTGATAAATTCCTTTTAAATGGGCAGGGTACAATACACAACATTAGGATCAAATCCCGTTAGTGACATCATAGTATATACAGAAAAAGATTCCAGCTTTTGTGTGGACATTACGAGCACAAAGGACGGAAAATACATAACTGTGAATTCAAACTCGAGGACATCATCGGAGGTAGAAACTTATTTACTTTGTATCTTTCAGGAAGACAAGTTATGACTTATTTGAATGTTGATAATTATATTACAGGTGTATGTTATAGATGCAAATAATCCAAAAGATGGCTTGCGAAAAATTCACGATCGTGTTTCTGGTGTACAGTTTTTCTTGGAACATCATAGGGGATTTTTCTATATTCTAACAAATGCACCTCCAGGTGATGAAAACGAGTTAATAGATAAAAACTATTACTTGGCTCGGGCTTGTGTTGAGGATGTACAATCGACTAAATGGCAGGTATATTTTCTAGTGATATATCATAACGTTGCCAGAATTGGTAGGCCGGGTAACGGATCAAAGCAGTTAATGTTTTGGTACATGTCAAAATGGGTCACATCGGGTTGACCCGAAACAGTTTTTGTTCCAAGATATGATTACAAAAGTTTTGCAGAAAAAATACATTTTGGGTGACTTATAACCCACTCCATGTTTAGCTAATCTTTATTTTGTTTTATCTCTGACCCATTATCGACACAACGTAACCTGAGTTGACCCGCTTTAAGTAAATAGGTCGAACTTTGCAAATTTAATGCTTCCCTATCCCGCTTGCGGGGTAATCTTATTTGGTACTACATTTGTTGTTCTAGAAAATAATTGTGCCAACTAAAGGTTCTGGCATACAAGACATGGACGTTTTCAATGAGCATCTCGTGCTTTACCTCAACGGAAAGGATTCTCCTATAATTTGTTCTATCAAAATGCCCATTCAATCTAACAATGAGGTATATAAGATACTTGAATATGTCTTTATGTATCACCAAAATATTTTAGGTAATGATAACGAGTATCTTATTCTTTATTTGTAGAAAGAAATGGAGATTGATGAACTTGATCCATGGTATTTTCCTATGCCATCGAACTCAAGTAGCGTTGTTCCCGGTTCAAATCATGACTTCATGAACTCAATATACCGAGTGGTGCTTTCATCTCCAGTGGTATAAATTACATCAAAATTTTACTGTTTTTCTTCTATAGCTGAAACTATTTTTTTATAGTTCTTTTTTTTGTAAACTACAGATGCCCGATTTAATTGTCGACTATGACATGTCTAAAAGAACACACTCTATCGTGCATCAAGAGGAGGTATTAGGTATTTCCTCGAAACCCGACAACAATGCAGTACACGAGTTGACGAACATTTCAGATGCATATTCCTGTGAAAGAAAAGAAGTCGTTTCCCATGATGGAACTCTGGTTCCGTTAACAATATTATATTCCCGTAAATCGCATAAAAAGGGTAAATCTCCTGGAATCATACATGGTTATGGATCATATGGTGAAGTCTTAGACAAAAGTTGGTCTGCTGAACGACTGAGCCTTCTTGATCGTGGTTGGGTGGTTGCATTTGCTGATGTTAGGTAAATACATAAACGAGAGAGAATTTAACCGAATATGACTAACTGCTGATGTGGCATGGGTGCCGTATAACTTTTTTTTTATACGTGCAGAGGCGGTGGTGGTGGTGATCCAACATGGCATAAAAGTGGAAGTGGTTTGCACAAATTAAATTCCATATATGATTTCGTATCATGCGGAGACTATCTTATAAAAAACTGTTACGTCAGTAAAGACCAACTTGCTGCTGTGGGCCATAGTGCTGGCGGTCTTCTTGTCGGTGCAGCCATTAATACACACCCAGAGTTATTCAGAGCTGCAATTTTGAAGGTAACAACAACTAGTTATGCAAAATTTTATCGTTTTACTGGTTTTGCGTTATTAAATAATTTGTGAAATGTTTGAACCAGGTTCCGTTTCTTGATATATGCAATACATTATTGGATCCAAGTTTACCGCTAACAATATTAGACTATGAAGAATTTGGAAATCCCCAAATCAAATCACATTTTGATTCGATTATGAGGTATTCACCTTATGATAATATAACTCAAGGAATCTGTTATCCTTCGATGCTCGTCACAACATCTTTTCATGATTCAAGGTACACTCATTGACACATAAGAGTTGGTTTATGTTTTAGTTATTTATTGATTGATTTGTTAAATTATCGTATTTCACGTTTTTGTTGCAAACGAACTATTGTTCTTGAAAAATTGAGAGCAATTATTTGCTAAAATAAGTAAGTTTATTCAGATTACGAAAACGTAAATGCAAACAAAGAGAACCATCATGTGTGACACTTCGTATAAAATTACTCATTTCTGTATTTGCTATATATGTTTTAATTTTAATTTCATATTCGTTAAGTTGCACGTATACTATTTGCAGAGTGGGAGTATGGGAGGCTGCGAAATATGTGTCGAGAGTACGAGAAAACACGTGTTTGAATTGTTCCCGTTCAATCATAATGAAGACGAATATGAGTGGGGGCCATTTTGGCGAAGGCGGTCGTTCTGGGCAGTGTGAGGAATTGGCTTATGAGTATTCCTTCCTGATGAAGGTTATGGGCCGTTTAGATGCAAGCGAAAGGGGTTTTGAGTGATACAGGGTATGTTCTGTTAGTACAAGTAGTTACCTAAAATTCTTTTCCCGGATTATTTCCTAAATAAAGTTTTATCTATTTGCTTACGTATAACTATCACAGATGATAAGCAATTGTTTTTTTAAAGTGCAAGATTCTTCAGGATAAACATAATCATGAGATGGCAGTTTGAATCGACGATCAATCGAGTTTCCTTCAAAAACCCATGTTTAAACGGAAATGGATTTGAAGTTCACCAACCTCAACAATAGCACCCGCTAAACTCCAAGGCAATCCAAGAGGGGTGGACTACGAAATTAGTCGAACTTTAAGTGCAGAGTAGAGTGACTAACAGCTGCAATCATAATACAAAGAAAGACACCCGAACATTGATTTTATTATTGATGAGAGATTTAGAACTAATTACCGGTCTTGTCTTCGCTACCCATATCGATTTGCATGGGAAAAATGTTATATATATGCATGTTCTCTTGATCATTAACCCAGATGTAAACATAACACATTCTATATATCGTTTTTTCTATATATATTATAGGTGGAGATCGAATTGACAACTTGGGTAATAGACCGAAACATGTAAAAGCTTCTATGAGTTGAAATGGGTCGGGTTGGTGTGGCAACCAGATATTTGTTATCGATGATAGTGTTTGATTTGTAAAAAGCCAAAAGTATTACGAGCTTAAGTCCATCATTACAAACAATAGTAATACTGCACGTATATGAGAAAATGATGTGGTATATCCATCACCAAAACAACTATATCGATAGCAAACTATGACGTACACAAACATTCATATATTCATATCGATAAAAAACGTATTATGTAAACAAACAATCATATTGATAACAAAGTATGACAGTGAACAAACAAACAAACAGTGGAAGAAAATTTTCTGCTTCATTATAAAAACAATTCTAGAATAAAAATTAAGATGTCAAAACACAAAGACTTATTTTTCACTACCGGATCAGTCCACACAAATAATAGCGAAACACAACTGTTGGTCTTTTCGAAACGACCATACTTGAATCAACGTGTTTACCTTCAAATCATCCTTGTAATCATTCACAAAGTTACTCCAGTTCCCCTTCAACACATAATTCTGATTCTTATTCATGTTCCATATCTTGAACCCTATAGTTTCCTCGTACATTCTAAACCTTGGTCCCAACACTTGCACCATAATCTCGTTGTCCTTATTACTTCCCAAAAACTTTTTCTGATCAGCCGCCAAGAAATCATCTGTCTTGAGTTGTTTAATAGGAATATTGTTAAAATAACATCAAATTCAGTCCTAACTTAGTTATCCGTTTACTAACTTACTTTGTTTTTATGCAGTTAACGTTAGAGGACTGAAAGTGTCAATTATTGGAAGTGTAGTGCTGCTGTTCTATTTGAAGTGAATGTTTATAGAGTTGGAGGACCATTGCTGTAAATATTTCTGTCTATAAATATAGACTTATGTTTTAGGGTTAGGGTTAATTTCATTATCATTTTGTGCAGTCACTTTTATCAGTTTCTCTCTCTCAATTTGTATACCCGATTTTAGGGTTTAGTCTTAAAGTGATTTGGTTACACATTGTAACTAAAATCTGTTAGTCTTATAGTCTTTTGGTGTTGTTGATTAATAAGAGAAAGAGGTATTCATTGTTCATCTTGTTCATACTATCGATTTTTACATGGTATCAGAGCACCGTGGTGCTCTGAATACGTTCGATCTAGTTCACGGTTCGCTGGTTTTGTGAATCTTTCTTTGGCCTGTCGGATCTGTCTTAGTTTGGTCCGATTGTTGGTGGATCTGGTCCGATTGTTCTGTTGTTGCTGGTAACTTGGCGGATCTGTTTTTGTTGGTAACTATATCGGGTTTGTTGACTGGATCTGGTTTTGTTGGTGACTATTTCGGTTGGATTCATCAATCTTTGCCGGATCTGGTTCCCACTTGGGTAGATCTGGTGTTTGATTGATCGGATCTGTTGTTTGGTTGCTTATATCTTGGTCCGATTGGGGTATTTTTCTTGGTTCGGATTGATTCTGGTTGGTTGCCGTTGATTGTGGACTTGATCGATATCTGTGCAGGCTAGATCTGGGTTTGTTGCTGGTTCCTGAGGTTCTTGGCTGTTCCAGAATCGTTGGTGAGCTTGCTGGTGTGGGTGACGACTATATTCTTCCGCTGCTTTATTTTTCTATTTTGTTTGTTTTTTATTCATTCATTATTGGTCTGTATTATTCTTTTATTTCCTTTTGCTTATTGTCTGTAATAATTGCTGCTGGTGCTACTTGCTCCCACTGTAAGTCTTCTCTCCCTTCCTCCTTTACTTTACTGTTTTTATTGGTTAATCGTGGTTGGTTGTGTTTGCTTGTGGTGCCAGAGGATTTAAGCCTGGTGTTTGTTGGTTGTGATCTGTTGGTATTTGTTGAATTTTTTTTTTGTACTAACGTTTTCTTGGTAGAAGAGAAGCGTGCTGTTGAGCCCCTGCTTAGTAGACCTCTGAATCGAACAGTATAGGGTGCGATACACAGTATTGTCTTTTAGGATTTTTTTTTTCTGTTTTCATATTCTTGTGGTGGTTGCTGGTTATTTGTTCTTCTAGTGTTTGTTAATCTGCTTGCTTGTCTGTTTTGTGCCTTTGTCTGTTATTATGAGTGCTGAAAAATCTGGTGCTAGTAATGATACTAAAATGACCCAAGTTAATAATTTGGACTTTAGTGACCCTTTGTTTTTGCATGCTAGTGACACTAACACTACGTCCTTAATCACATTTAAACTTAAAGGAACTGAAAACTATAATGTGTGGAGTTGTGCTATGTTACTTGCCTTACAAACCAAAAATAAAACTGGATTTATTGATGGTAGTTTAAAAAAGGATGAGTCTGATGCTGTATTAGGTAGACAATATGATAGATGTAATTCTGTGGTACTTTCATGGATACTTAGCTCTATTTCTGATGAACTTTATTTGGGTCAAGTTTTTTCTACTTCTGCCTATGTTGTTTGGAATGAGTTAAAAGAAACATATGATAAGGTAGATGGGTCTATTACATTTAATCTGCATCATAAGATAAATAGTTTAACTCAAAGTGGTAGTTCTGTTTCTGACTATTATCATAAGCTTAATTCCCTGTGGAAACAATTTGATGCTTTAGTTAAACTTCCTGTATGTTCATGTGATGGTGCTAAAATGTTTTGTGACCATAATAATTTGATAAAACTGATGCAATTTTTGATGGGCCTGGATGACAACTACTCTCTCATACGTAGCAATATTTTGACTAGTGAACCTCTTCCATCTGTTAAAACTGCCTTTGCAATTGTGTCACGAGAAGAATCTCATAGAGTTTCTTCTCAACCCTCTTCTTCAAACAAAGGTCAAAATAATGCCTTTTTTGCAAAAACTTTTGAAAATAATAAAAGTTTTAACAATAATAGCAACAATAATAAAAAGTTTGAAAAAAGAGGTCCCAACCCAAACTTAACTTGTACAAAATGTGGAATGATTGGGCACACTATTGAGCGATGTTATGAGATAGTTGGTTATCCTCCAGGCTGGGAAAAAGGTTTTAAGAGTAAGTTTAACAATAACAATGCCTTACTTGACAATGTGGTTTCTAGTGGTTCTATGTCCTTTACTAGTGACCAAATAGATAGGATTTTGAGACTTATTGGGGATAAGTCAGTCCCAGGGGGTGTGCATGCCAATATGGCAGGTACTCGATTTCATAACAATAATGTGTTTTTTAATTCTAATTTTCATAAATTCTTTTGCTCAAATACTCATCTTAATCCTGTTAAGTTTCATAATGGTTGGATCCTAGATTCATGAGCAAATCAGCATATGACGCTATCAGATGTACATCTTGATAGTGTTGTCAATATTGCTGGTTTGAATCTGAAAGTAGGACACCCAAATGGAACTGAAGCAAGAATAATTAAAATTGGAAATTTGAAACTAAATGAACATACTACTTTATACGATGTTTTGGTTGTTCCTGAATACAATGTGAACTTACTTTCTGTTTTCAAACTTGCTAAAGATAGTAAACTTTCTGCTGTGTTTAATGAACACAATTGCTTAATTCAAGATTCAACTCTAAAGAACACCCTGGGGACTGGTAGTGTTTCTGATGGTTTATATTACTTTAATCTGTTTAGTAAAGGTAATCATGATTCTGTGCCTAATGTGCTTACTTGTTTGTCTTTTGATCAGTGGCACAATCGACTTGGTAGTCTTAAATGTCTTAAAAAACTCTTTAAATTTGATAGGAAGTACTGAAACTGAACCTTGTGATGTTTGTCATAAGGCGAAACAAACCCGAGAACCATTTCCTCTAAGTGACCATAAATCAAGTCACTTGGGAGAGTTGGTTCATCTGGATTTGTGGGGACCTTATAAAGTAACTAGCAAGGAAGGTTTTCGATACTTTCTCATTGTGGTTGATGATTTCTCTCGGGCTGTTTGGTTGTATATGCTGAAAACTAAAGATGAAGTTTTTTTTATCATATTATTGACTTCTATAACCTGATTAAAAACCAGTTTTCTAAAACAATTAAAGTTTTTAGAAGTGATAATGGAACAGAATTTGTGAATAACAAATTGACTGAATTTTTTTAATAAAAATGGTATTATCCATCAAACCAGTTGCGCATATACTCCACAACAAAACGAAATTGCTGAGAGGAAACATCGACATCTTTTAAATGTGTCCAGATCTCTTATGTTTCAGGGGGGTATCCCTCTTTCTATGTGGCCAGAATGTGTTCTAACTGCTACCTACCTTATTAACAGGACTCCATCCTCTGTGTTAAATGACAAATCCCCATATGAATATGTCTATGACCATAAACCTAATCTGTCCCATCTTAGGAGTTTTGGCTGTCTTGCTTATGCTACTGTACTTAATAATACTGATAAGTTTAGTAGTAGGTCTCTTAAATGTGCGTTTATCGGCTATTCTAACTCTAAGAAAGGCTATAAATTGTATAATTTTGATCAGAAGTGTGTTATATTTTCTAGAGATGTTAAATTCTATGAAAATGTATACCCTTTCAAATCCACCACTAATGATGATCATCTATACTTGCACGCTGAGACCACTACAAACACTTTAAATATCTTTGATAGCATGTATAACCAACTCCCAAAAAGTCCCAATGATGAAGGGATGGATACTGATGGTGAAGGTAGTGGGTCAGAATCTCCCTCACATGCCAGTTTTCAGGAGTCATCTCCTGTGAAAGAACACCACTGCAACACCGATTGATGAAAACACAGTAATCCCCGAGGGCAATGTTTTTCAAAATCTGGATGAAATTGTTATTAATGAAACTGCAAATTCTCGAAAATCATCTCGAAAAACAAATGTTCCAAGAAAGTGGGATGACTATGTTTTAGGGGGGAAACACAGATATGGAGTTGATAAGGTTGTTAGTTATGCTTGGCTGAAAAGTGATGTTGCTTGTTTTGTTTCAAACTTGAATAAAAGTAGTGAACCTAAGTCATTTGCTGAAGCTTGTTTAGATCCTAACTGGGTAGATGCCATGAACACAGAAATGGAGGCGTTACTTAGAAATCATACTTGGGATGTAACTAAAAGGCCTGAAAATAAAAATATTGTTGATTGTAAGTGGCTTTTTAAGATTAAATATAAGGATTTAGGAGAAATAGAGAGATATAAAGCTCGTTTAGTTGCTAGAGGCTTTAGTCAAAAATACGGCATTGATTATGAGGAAACATTTTCTCAAGTAGTGAAAATGGTTACTGTTAGATGCATGATTTCTATTGCTGTTTGTAATAATTGGTCCTTATTTCAGCTTGATGTCAATAATGCTTTTTTATATGGTGATTTGGATGAAGATGTTTATATGTCTTGACCTGAGGGTTATTTTGATAAGTCTGATAGTCGAGTTTGTAAACTGAAAAAGTCGTTATATGGTCTTAAACAAGCCCCTAGAAAGTGGAACAAAAAATTAACAGCCAGTTTATGTGAATATGGTTTTGTGCAGAGTAAGTCTGATTACTCACTATATGTTTTAAATAAAGATCAGATTCATGTGCTGTTATTAGTCTATGTGGACGACATTATTATAACTGGTAACTCTAATGAAGAAATTGATGCTGTAAAGCTGTTTCTTAACTCTAAATTTTTGATTAAGGATCTTGGTGCTTTAAAATACTTTCTTGGAATCGAGTTAATTGAAACTGATTTGGGTGTGTGTCTATCTCAAAGAAAATACTGTCTAGAATTACTAGATGAATTTGGGCTGTTAGGTTGCAAGCCTGCTACTACGCCTTTAGATGCAAATTTTTCTGTTTTGCCTGATAAAGATAGTAGTAAATCTAGTGATGTATTGACTAACATTTCTGTGTATCAAAAGCTTGTTGGGAAATTAATATACTTAACTCTTACCAGACCAGATATTAGTTTTGCTGTACATAATCTGTCCCAATTTATGCATGCACCAACTCAGCAACATTTTAATTTGGCACTAAGATTACTTAGGTACCTTAAAACTGCACCTGGTCAAGGAATTCAGTTATATAGGTCTAATAGTGTTACATTATCTGTTTATGTTGATTCTGACTGGGGCAGATGTAAAATTTCTAGACGTTCTGTTACTGGTTTCTGTGTGTATATTGGAAATTATATTGTGTCATGGAAAAGTAAGAAGCAGCCTACGGTCTCCAGGTCTTCTGCAGAAGCAGAATACCGAGCCATGGCTGCTGCTACTTGTGAAACATTGTGGTTAATAAACTTGTTATATGATTTGAATATAAGTGGTTTAACCCCTGTTAATTTCTACTGTGATAACAAAGCTGCAATGATGATTGCAAATAATCCAGTATTTCATGAGAGAACTAAGCATTTTGAGATAGATTTGCACGTTGTTCGAGAAAAGGTGTGTTCTGGGGTGCTGAAGCTAATTAAAATCGAGTCAAATGAGCAAGCTAGTAGACATCTTTACAAAGGGACTTTCTCCTTATCAACACAACTATTTGTGTAAAAAATTGGGACTGTTTAATCCGTTTAGAGTTAGGACTGAGGGAGGATGTTAAAATAACGTCAAATTCAGTCCTAACTTAGTTATCCGTTTACTAACTTACTTTGTTTTTATGCAGTTAACGTTAGAGGACTGAAAGTGTCAATTATTGGAAGTGTAGTGCTGCTGTTCTATTTGAAGTGAATGTTTATAGAGTTGGAGGACCATTGCTGTAAATATTTCTGTCTATAAATATAGACTTATGTTTTAGGGTTAGGGTTAATTTCATTATCATTTTGTGCAGTCACTTTTATCAGTCTCTCTCTCTCAATTTGTATACCCGATTTTAGGGTTTAGTCTTAAAGTGATTTGGTTACACATTGTAACTAAAATCTGTTAGTCTTATAGTCTTTTGGTGTTGTTGATTAATAAGAGAAAGAGGTATTCATTGTTCATCTTGTTCATACTATCGATTTTTACAAATATTCAACCGGTTTTGGCCTTTGTCAAGATCAGAGTTGAACAAAGACTTCTGAATCACCAACTTCATATCCGAACCCTTCATATCATCAGCGATAAACACCTTCAACCGTTCAGTCACCTCGTTACTCACCAACGCTGTACCCACAACCTTGTTTACTGGTACCTTCTTTTCTGTTGACGAAATTTGACGTCTAGACATACTCTTTTTCTTCTTTGATTCTCTAACCTTCCTAAGTTCGTGAGCAAAAAACTTCAACTTTTCGTTAACAAGTTCTTGAATCTCTCTAATATAGAAATCGGAGTCGTTCATGTCTGGATCAAACGAAGGAGCGTCGAGAGCTGAATTCGCCATCATATAAGTTGGATATGGGATTTAACTACAAAATAAAAAAAAGAGGAAGTGTTAATAACTTACCTCAAAAGATGAAGCTTCCGAACTGGAAGAGAAACCTTGAATAAACGTGTTTGCAAGAAGAAGTTTTCATCAAACCAATATATATATATATATATATATATATATATATATATATATATATATATATATATATATATATATATATATATATATATATATATATGGTGAGGTTCATATGGGATCCTCATTTTTCTAGAGATCCAATGATCCACTTTTTAGCCACACAAATTCACTTATAGGTCAAAACCACAAAGGCTTCATAGCCATTCATTTTTCCTTTTATATATATTTGTTTTTTTCATTTTTTTTTTTTCGTTTTTTAATTCGTTTTTTTTTTTTTATGTTTTACTTAACTTTTTTTTTTTTTTTTCAAAATCACATGTGATTTTTTTGTAAAAAATTGAAATCACATGTGATTTTCAAAAACTAAAATTTATAAATTTTAAAATCACACGAGAATTTTTTTTTTTTTTGTCGAAAATCACATGTGATTTTCAAAAACAAAACTTTATAACTTTTAAGTAAAATAGTTTGTAAGTTAAAAATCACATATGATTTTGGTAAAAAATAATCAATAATTTATTAAAATCAAACGTGATTTTACCCATAAAATATTTGTAGATTGAAAATCACATGTGATTTTTAAAAATTAAGGTTGAAAATCAAATGTGATTTTCGGAAAAAAAAAAAAAAAAAAAAGTAAATAAAAAGGAAAAGAAAAAAGTAAATTTTTTTTTAGAAAAATAGTAAAAAAAAAATTTTAAGAAAAAAAAAGGAACAAAGATATAAGAAAAAATGGGTGGTTAGGAAGGGATCCCTGGATCTCTAGCAAATTAGGGATCCCTTTTGAACCCCAATATATATATATATATATATATATATATATATATATATATATATATATATATATATATATATATATATATATATATATATATATATTGTTAGGTCTCAATAAGATCTCAAACACTAGCTAATCAATTACAAATAAGTATTTAGATGTTAATTGTTACGAACCGTTTAATCACTCAGTTTCTTAGTATATTATAGCGGAATTATAATAACGAAGTAATGAGAATAATACACAATTATTAGATTAGAAAAGTTCAACGTTTACAATACTCAAGCTCACTATTTATACACAATAATAGTGAGCTTGATAAGTACGAATCCTAGTAAATCTTCTAAAAGGATAGAAGATTTAGAAAAGTTCAACTTACTTTTTCTGTCAGTCTCTAGCAGCTAATAAACAATCCTTGATCCTATGGATCTTATCGGTAGTCTTCTGGATCAATTTCAGACCCGTAATCTGACTATCACCAATCTCAGCCCAACACAGAGGAGACCTAAACTTGCGACCGTAAAGAGCCTCAAACGGTGCACAACTAATACTAGAGTGGTAACTGTTGTTGTACGAAAACTCGGCCAAATGCAAAATGTCGATCCCAACTCCCACCAAAATCCAACGCACATGCAAGTAGCATATCCTCTGACGTCTGACTAGTACGCTCGCTCTCACCATCGGTATGAGGGTGATAAGTTGTACTCATATCTAACCGAGTACCCAACGCCCGCTGAAAAGAATGCCAAAACCTCGAAGTAAAACGCGCATCGCAATCAGAAATAACAAACACTGAATACCATGCCTAGCCACAATCTCATCGATATACAATCTAGACAACTTCTCTACCCGATAATCCTCTCTGATCGGAAGAATATGTGCTGATTTCGTCAGCCGATCCACAACAACCCATATTGTGTCGTAACCTCCCAAAGACCTAGGAAGTTTCGTAACAAAATCCATCGTGATCCTTTCCCACTTCCACTGTGGGATATCAGGTTGCTGAAGAAGTCCGGAAGGCTTCTTATTCTGAGCCTTAACTTTGGAACACGCCAAACGCTTTCCAACATACTCGGCAATCCCCCGCTTCATGCCACGACACCAATAAAATTCCTTCAGGTCATGATACATCTTATCTGCTCCCGGATGAACAAAATAATTAGATTTATGACCCTCATCTAAAATCAACTGCCTAAGACCAACGGGAACCCAAATACGATCCAAGAAATATAAAACCCCGTCGTCCTTCAGCTCTAACTTCCCTGCCAAACTAAATAATCCCTCGTCCTTAAGACAATCCTCGGTAAGAGCCTCCTACTGAGCCTGAATAATCTGAGCTTTCAAGCTCGACTGAATAGAAATAACCATGGCGCGAACTCTCACCCGCTTAATCGCCTCCTTGTGACTCAACGCATCGGCCACAACGTTCACCTTACCCGGATGGTAGCGAATCTCACAATCATAGTATTAAGCAACTCAACCCATCGGCGTTGCCTCATATTCAACATCTTTTGATCGAAGATATGCTGCAAAGACTTATGATCGGTAAACACAGTACATCTCAACTGACAAGAAGCATAAGCAATCACCTTACCCTTCTGGATCAACACACACCCGAGTCCCTTATGCGACGCATCGCAATAAAAAACAAAATTTTTGGTACCCTCGGTAGGACTCAATATAGGAGCATCACACAAACGTTGCTTCAACAACTCGAAAGCCTCCTCCTGCTCAGGACCCCAAATAAACTCCTCGCTCTTCTGGGTTAATTTCGTCATTGGCGAGGCTATCTTCGAGAAATTCTCGATAAAAATACGATAGTAACCTGCCAAACCCAAGAATGAACGGATATTTGTAGGTGTCTTAGGAGCAACCCAATCTATGACGACCTTAATCTTGGAATGATCAACGTGAATACCCTTCCAGCTAACCACATCGCCAAGAAACTAAACCTCAGTCAACCAGAACTCTCACTTCGAAAACTTCACGTAAAGCTGCTCCTTCCTGAGCAACTCTAAAACTGATCGCAAGTGTTCCTCGTGCTCCTCACGGCTACAATAATAAATCAGAATGTCGTCAATGAACACAATCACGAATTTAATAAGATAAGGGCGATAAATACGGATCATCATGTCCATAAAATCTGCAGGCGCATTCGTGAGACCGAATGGCATGACAAGGAGAACTCGAAGTGACCGTATTGCGTCATGAATGCTGTCTTCGGAATATCCTCCTCCTGAACTCTCAACTGGTGATAACCGGATCGTAAGTCAATCTTCGAAAAGAAGAAACAACCTTGAAGCTGATTGAACAAGTCATCAATACGCGACAAAGGATAATGATTTTTCACCGTCAGCTTATTCAACTCTCCGTAGTCAATGCACAATCTCATGGAACCGTCATTTTTCTTCACGAAGAGTACATGTGCGCCCCAAGGAGAGAAACTATGTCTAACGAAGCCCTTATCTACCAACTCCTGAATCTGTCTGGACAACTCAACCATCTCCGAAGGTGCCAAATGATAAGGAGCTTTCGCCATAGGCACTGCTCTCGAGTTACCATGTCGGAAACCTCCTCTTCGTTTCCCACGAGAACTCTACCTAACCTCTATCGGCGGAAACATACCATCTTGAACCATGTTATGAGTCAACATGGTCGAAATATCGACAACGCTCTGAAAAGTACCCGGCCTGGAAGAGATAACATCGCTACGGATCTGCTGAGGTAACCCATGGATGTTGTGGCCAATCCGCTTAAGCTCCAAACGAACTAAGTGAGGGACTAACTGAGACAATGTGTAGAAACGGGTAGTATATCCCTGGATGTCCGAACCTTGCATGGTCAAACCCCATAGCTCCTGCTCCAGTCTCAGAATCTCTGACTCGAGAACATACTCTCTAGTCATCAACACTCGTAACTGCTCCCAAATCATGACACTGACCTCCCCACGACCCCGAAAACAAACCACGGAGTTCCACCAAGTCAATGTAGTACCGTGGAACATGAAAATGGCAAATCGAACTTGGTCCTCATCAACACATCCAACAACCTCAAAAATAGACTTAATCTTCTCCATCCACTAGAGAGTACCAATCGCACCCTCGGTGCCACGAAACTCTGAGGCCTTACAACCCATGAATGTCTTGAGCGAACATCCTCTCCGGGGAATGTCGTCAAGCACAGTACGCCTCGTAGAATCATCAACTCCACTAGAACCAGAACCTCCAATACGTGCACTAATAACCTCGGGTCCACCAAACTCGATAACAACTACCTCCGGACCACCATGTCCAAAACCACAAGAGCCAGGGCCAACAACCTCGGGACCTTTGCCAGATCCAGCAACAACTTCCTCTGGAGTCGTACTCGGACTCGCATCACTAACTCTCATACTAGGACGACCTCGTGTCGTCGACTTCCTCGTCACAGTGGTCTTCTTAGGCAGCATCGCCTAGAAAAACGGAAAAATTAAAATGTAAGAGTGTGCACACCAAATCAGGCCAAACGCAAAAATAGCAAAAACAAAAATAAAACAAGTAAGGCAAATAGTGCACACATAGAAAACACAGAGAAATCGTTTTAAAAGCCTACGGTCATAGTATAGGTGATTCACTTAGTAAGCCACCTAGTCCGCTATAACCATTAGCTCTGATACCAATTTCTGTCACACCCCGCTCAAAGCGGAAATACGAGGTGTACAGTTAAAAGGCATCAGAAGTCAAGGTTACAACATTTACTATAACAAAACATATCATAATCATAAATATAAATCAAAGTTACCATGTTTTGGCATACTACAAAAATGTATCAAAATACAAATTTGAATAAAATTCAAAACATGGATCTCCTAGGAACTAATCATAACGTCATAGTTCCACGAAAACGGATAAAAGATCCAGTAAATCCACAAGCAACACAAGCATGACATCAACTACACGTTGGTGAATTACTCGCATTTAGTTAAAAGGTAAAGTTTGTCCCAGTTCAAATAAGTATAACAATATCAATATAAGTTCAAAGAATCTTGTTTTACAACACTAGTACGACGTATATTACCTAGAAAAGCATTTACCTGATCCTAACCAAAATAAGTAACCCCAATCCTAAGCCGATCAACCAAAGGCAACAAATAATCACCAACGACCATAACATCTACTCATAGGGATATCCTATCAAGTAATGAGGATTTGGTAAAACCCATATATATATATATATATATATATATATATATATATATATATATATATATATATATATATATATATGCGAACCGTGGCTCAAGTAGTTAATAGGTAACAGGGGGGCCTAACAGGGCCTAATGATCATACAATCTAAGGTAATTTTGATCCACTAGGTAAGACAAGATTTAAATAATAACAAGTTTTCAAATAACGCTTTCTAGCCCAAAAATAAGCAGTGAAAAGGGGGCTCGAATAACTCACAAGTCAAGCGAAAGCAATGTCGGTATGACAAAACGGAGAGATCGCTCCAACGCCTAAGTGCCCTAGAAACACGACATAAGAAAGTATAAGTCTAGTACGGTTTAGCCTTTATTAATTAATTAAAGTTATGATATAAAGTATATTCTACTTCGAATTGAAATTGATGAGTAAAAGATAGTGATATCTCGAGTCAATAATGACAACTAGAAATATCGATAATTTGGAGTCAATAGAGACTATAGAATAGAATGATATTACGAGCCGAAAATGACTAACAGGAATATCGATTGAAAGATGAAAACTGGTACCAAAGTTTAGTCATAGTCAACCACAGTAAACATCAAAAGATAGTTGACTTGATCAAAGTCAGCGATTTAAAAAAAGAAGTCGAAGTCAACTAAAAAGTCAACATTCGACGTTTAAAAAGTTTAAATATTTTTGAGTGAAAACAAGTTTAAAAATGGTTTTAAAAAGAGTTTAACCAAAAATACAATATTTATTATCGTTTTAGATTATGATCGCATTTTTGAGAAAAAGTAAATTTATCCAAAAATATAAGTTTAATAAACGTTATAATAATTAGTATTAGGTTTATGATTGCCATTACGTCTCTTGAGTCAAAAAACGTCTATTTGTTATTAATTACTGTTTTTACATATATTATACACTCATACACGTTTTTAGTTATTAAAAATATGTATTTTTATGTCCTGGGGTTCACTATGGCGCACCAACAAGCTAGTGCGAAGCTAAACATGAACATACATTATGGTTTATGCAAAGGTAGGTCGATCACTTCAAATAAGTTAAAATTACTCGTAAAATTACAAGTGTTAAAGTATTATATATTTCTACCATTATAAATTCATAGTTACCGAAATCTATGACATCAGAGTAATCTATGACATACGGCTTTTATTACACTTTTCAAACTATGAATTGGAAATCTTTGACATTCAACCTTTAATAGAAGTCAAGAAGTATTATAAGCGGAAAAAAAGTGGTTAAATTTATAAGAAACTTTTTGTTCCTACTGAATGTAATTATTAATAATGTTTGTTGTTGTTGTTGTGATTATGGGGTTAACTATATTGAATTATCAGTATATACCGGATAGAAAAGAATACCATGTTTTATTCGAAAATGAGAGTTGTGTTGTCAATTATTTCATAAAGAGGATTTGTGAATTGAATAAGAACAATTGCTTGATTGTAATGAAATTACTAAAGTGCATGGTTTAGTATATTCATTGACTATTAAAATGTTCATGAGAGAATGATGACTGTATCGTAATAAAATCGACATGTCGATATGCTAGCCAGTGAAAAAGGAATGAGTCTACTTCTTTGCTGGCTATCGACATGTCGATAACCAGGTCGTATAACATAAAGAAACAAATATCAAGCAAGACTGATAAAGATGAGTAGAAGAAAAACTTAAGGAGTAATAATAATAGCATTATTGGAATTAGAAAAATAATATGTCAAACTCGTAATACTAATTGGTTTTCCAACTTGTGTATGAAGAGCATTCCTTAAAGTATAACATAAGACAAAGAAAAAAAAAAACCTAAAATCGTTCCCTTATGTTCATTAAAAAGACAAGATAACATAAATGGTATGAAACAAAAGTTCAAAATTTGGATATAATCTCTCAACATTTAATCTATGCTAAGTAAAGTAACTAGGAAAACATACATGCAGCAATCAGATCCTAATCAATTTCATCTCACAAAACAACACGAGTACGTAGTATGTGGCGTTGCACTTAGTTTTTCTTCTTTTTCTTGGGCAAAAATCTGCTGTCTTTAAAATACTTGATCAATTTGAGTAATTCAACATCTTGGAGATTATCGATGAACGGTTTGATCCGAATACCATTTTCTGGCTGCAAACGGTAGTTTCTTCGTTTATCATCAATAATTACCACATTCTGTAGATCCCTCCCGAAACTTGATATATCTTTAACACGCTTCCCATTCAATATCTTACTGGAATCTCTATACAATCGATGAGCTATTAAACCCGTAGGATCCAGTTTGTCCACAATTGGTGAAGCGTACTCTTCGGTTCCGGCAGTAAATATTATAATCTCGAAATCTTTTTTGCTTAAAAACTGAAGAAACTCATCAACAAAGGGACGTTTCAAAACGTAGTAAACATCACGTCCTTTTCCATTGTTTAAGCACTCAACTACAAAATCGTACTTACTCGGAGGATTGTTAAGTACCGAATGAATTAAGGTTTCATCAAGGTCGAGAAACACAGTTTTTTGACTCGGGAATTTTAATGGAGGGAGATAGTAATGTTTTGTAAGCGTGAAACGAAGCGGGTTGTTCGTCGTCTTGATTGCATATTGAGGCATGATGTTTAGATGAACTGAATTCATCATCATTCTTCGATGATACGAAACTAATCAAAGAACGAACGTGAGCAAAAAGAAAATAAAGGTTTTGATGGTAGGGTTTATATCTTGGACACAGAAATATTTTTCTAAATGTACAACATTTACTGCATAAAATAATAACTTTACACCGTCATTTTTATGATAAGATTAAGATTTACAGCAACTATCTCCGAAAATTTAGGAAATATATATAATGTACCACATTATATGCGTAGTATTCAAGCTTTTATAACGTTATTTATTTCACAAGCGGAAATTCGACAGATATGTAAGTTACATTTTGTTAGTAGAAATTAAATATGTAAGATATCACCGTTATTATACCGTTAGTGAGATGACGTAATTAATTTATATTTGAGATTTATTTCCATTTTCCAATCATAATTAATAAGGAGTACAAAAGTTTCTTATATCTAAACCTTGATTAAATTATATATTTTGAAACTTTTTATTTGTTTATATTCCTATTGATATAAAAGTAAATGTGAATGTTTTCGATTTTAGACTTCTTACATGGTTGAATCATATCATCATCAAATAGCCATTCTCTTTAAACAAGTTGTTAAGGAATTGAAGGAAAGGAACGATAAAGAATTATGCAAGGATTAAAAGTTTCGTGATAAAGTATTATAGGAAAATGAACTAGTAACATGAGGAGAAATCGGAACTATTATCTTGGACGATTGATCGTTCGTGGCAACCATAACACGTTAGGGCCGTCGACTTCTAATCAGGGGTTCGTCATCTTGAACCCCTGATTTTTTAATCCTGAACCCTCTGATTTTGTTTTTGAACTTTTGCCCTAACTTTTAGGAAAGAGCGATACACAATTCTATCATTGGTAACACCTTAATTTGTTGATTTTATTGATCTCATGTACTAAGTTGTTAGATTCATTCGTTTTGCATACCTATTTTTAGCTCTAATTTCATGTTGTCATTCAATTAGTTACTTAAGTCCTATTACCTAATAACTCATCTTTTGATTGCTAATTGGTACTCCGATTTCCAAATAATACATGAAAGTGATTAGATCCAACCAATTGTTTGGCCCTATAAGCTATAATTCGTATGAACTCTCTTACTTTTTTGCTTTGTTGATGAGCGTTTTCTTCTTCAAGTCAAGGATATCCATAGCGGGACCATTATTCCGACTTTAAGTGTTCAAGACGTTGTTGGCTTGGCATGGGCTCAAGATAGTTCTACATTATTTTATACCCTTTGTGATCAAAGCCAACGACCATATAGGCAAGCTTTTATTATAAATATATTTTTTTTCGTTCAAAATACAAATGCTATTGTTATAGACGTGATAAATTCCTTTTAAATGGATAGAGTACGATACACAACATTAGGATCAAATCCCGTTGGTTATCTTAAAGTATATACAGAAAACGATCCCAACTTTTGTGTGGATATTACGAGTACAAAAGATGGAAAATACATAACTGTGAATTCAAACTCGAGGACATCATCCGAGGTAGAAACTTATTTGCTTTGTATCTTTCAAGAAGACGCCTTATGATTTATTCGAATGTTGATAGTTATATTACAGGTGTAGGTAATAGATGTTGGTGAATGGTTGGATCGTCCATGGGCTTTAAGCTACAGGTCGACCCATTCATATGGAGAGTTTCTTATTCCCTCTAGAATAAGAATTGTAATCCAATACGTATTGTAATCCAATACGTATTCTAGTATTCTAGTCTATATATAGTGATACCGATGTATAGATTTAGGTAGAACAATTGTTAGAGTTTTTTGTAATAGAGTTTCTCTAATAATAATCAGCGCGATCATTTGTTGAATATTTTTTTGTCTTTATTGCTATTCGTATCTCTACCAATCTTCAATTGGTATCAGAGCCACGGTTAATCCTGGTTCAAAAGAGGAAGGTTTGAAGCTTTGATGATATGGTTTGCGTCCGGAAGAAGAAGAAGCGTGTGCCGTCACTTCATTCCCCTCGTTGGTGATCTCTGACTGATTTGGAAGCCACTCATAAACTTTCAGGTTCCCAAGAAGAAAGTGATCCAGTTTCCTTGTTGGGCTTACAAAATTTGGGCCACGCTTTAAGGAAAACAAAATCGAGTGAAGAAAAAAAAGCAGCAAAAGTTTTTGTTTTTGGTTTACTCGTTGACTTGGTGAACTTTGGAGGCTGATTTTTATAATAGTTAAGGAGTTTTTTCTTTAATTATTGATAATCACAATATAGCGGTTCTGATTGATCATGTCGTCGGCCAGCGATACAAATCCCCCCACAAAGGAGAAACACACGATCGCGTTTCAGTGCCCGCAATTAACAGCTTTGAATTACACCATAAGGCACATGCGCATGAACGTCTTACTAGGCATTCATGAAGTATGGGACGTAGTTGATCCGGGATCAACGGATGCAAAGAAAAACAACATCGTGATGGGTTTGTTGTTTCAATCAATTCTGGAAGACTTGATCCTACAAATCGGAGATCTCACGACAACAAAGGAGATGTGGGATGCGATCAAATTCCTAAACTTGGGTGCAAATCGGGTGAAGGAAGCACGTTTGAAAACCTTGACTTCAAAGTTCGAATCTTTGAAGATGAAAGAAACAGGTACGATTGATGACTTCTCTTCAAAACTATCGGGCATTGCAGCTGTTTCGGCGTCACCCGGGGGAAGGATTTCGCAAGAAAAGTTAGTGAAAAATTTTCTTACAAGCCTTCCTAAACGATTCGTGCACATCGTAGCGGCACTTGAACAAGTTTTGAATTTAAAATCTGTCTCATATGAAGACGTTGTTGGAAGGCTAAAAGCTTACGAGGAACGGACAAAAGATACTGATAATGCGTCCGATTCCGGTGAAAAGATAATGTATGCCAAAACCGAAAAATCCAATCGAAACCAAGACTCAAGTCGTGGCAGAGGACGTGGCTCATACGGAAGGGGACGTGGTCGCGGTAGAAGTAACACCCAGAGCCATGATAAACAAGGTGATGAAAAGAAAAAAGGTAATAAGAATGAGAAGCGAGACATGTCACAAATTAAATGTTACCGGTGTGACAAGTATAGACACTTTGTGTCGAGATGCCCGGACCAATGGCGTAACCATGAAGCAAACAATAATCAAACTCAAGATGGTGAGAATCACGAGGAAGGAACATTTTTTACGATGAAACAAGAAACTGTGTTTTACATCGTTGAATCATATCATCATGAAATTAGAAGAAGTAGAGAAAATATTAAATGGTGTAAAAGCATATAATGTAAATGTAATTCCGGTAATTAATAGTAAAAATAGTGAATCGGAATTTACTAATTTTATTGTTATTGCTACTGGTAAATCTCAATGTCATGTTCGGAATATTGCTCAAGCTCTCATTTTTAAGGTAATTTTTTTTAATGAAAGTTTTTGCTTGTATATATGATTAGAATTAGATGTTCTAGATTAAGTTCGGGCTCGACTCGATAGCGTGATGAGGTTTTAGGTTGTATGTTTTGAGCTCGGTTTGTTCGAGATGCTAAAGCTTGGTTTCTATAGTTTAATGAGCTTTTAGGTTGTATTTGTTAGGGGGTGTTTGTTTGGGTTTATATAAGGAGCTTATGGCTTATAATTTTTCGGCTTATGTTTTATAATTTTGGATTTTCGGCTTATGATACACAATAATAAGCCGCATAAACGGTTATATAAGCCGAAAAACTAAATATCAATTTTTACGTTAATTGAATTGATTATTTTTAAAACTTTGGTTCGGTTAACCGTACAACCTTTTTTTCCAGTTTTTTGGTTCGATTATGGTTCACAATTTTGATGATGGATGGTTAATTAAAAAACCAAAATTTACTAAAACTATATATATTTTTTATGTTTGAACTTATATAATCTATATCATTAATAATTCATTAGTATACTAAACCAAACTTATAAACTGTCTTATAACATCATCAAGACTAATGTTTGGTGAAATACTTTCCCGCCTTTACATTATATTACGTCATCACTGAATAACAGTTTCAAAACCCCACGTTCATCTCCGAAAACCATTTTTGGACCTAAACCCACTATCTCCTTAAACCGTCTTCCCTCTCACCATAAAATACCATACGATGTGAGAGACTATTGTTTGAATTAATGAGCTTTAATTCTAACATTGTTATGATGATCATCAATCTCTTTTTTTTTTTTTTTTGCAGCTAATGCTGAAGGAAGATAACTTTGTGGATTGTTGTGTCTTCAAGCCCTCACCCCACGACTCTATGCAGACTATTTCAGAATGGCCTACAGGTCACATATCTCTCACACTGTTTTCTTTCGAATAGAGGGTTATACTCCACATGTTTGCTTAAATGTCTTACCCACATTTTGATCCTATCTACTTTAGTTACTTTTAATCCTACTTCAATAACATATCCAATTATAATCTTATGTATCAAATTCATATACAGGTGGTGCTCCTTCAACAAGTTTGCCATCATCATATCCTATCACTACTGAAGAGGGAAGTTTGACCGGCACTTTTTCTATATTGCGGCCTTGCAATCAAATTTCATGCTAAAGTTGAAGGTGGAGTATCCGTGTAACATTCCTAATTTTTATTAAGACTTATTTGGTTATAATTTTGGTCCATGGGAACCAAAAGTGCTAAAATCTCAAAGTTGGGTATATATATATATATATATATATATATATATATATATATATATATATATATATATATATATATATATATATATATATATATATATATATATATATATATATATATATATATATATATATATATATTGGGGTTCAAAATAGATCCTTAATTTTTTAGAGATCTAGTGATCCCTTCCTAACCATCCATTTTTATTTATATCTTTGTTCTTTTTTTTTACTTTTTTTCTAAAATTTTTTTTTACTTTTTTCTTTTACCTTTTTATTTTTTTTATTTTTTTTCTTTCGAAAATCACATTTGATTTTCAACCTAAATTTTAAAAATCACATGTGATTTTCGATCTACAAATCTTTTATGGGTAAAAATCACGTTTGATTTTAAAAAATTATTGATTATTTTTTACCAAAATCACATGTGATTTTTAACCGACAAACTATTTTACTTATAAAATCACATGTGATTTTCGAGAAACAAATTTTTCAAGTGTGATTTTAAAATTTTAAAATTTTGGTTTTTGAAAATCACATATGATTTTCGACAAAAAAAATATTTCACGTGTGATTTTAAAATTTATAAATTTTGGTTTTTCAAAATCACATGTGAATAAAAAAAAATAAGTAAATAAAATATATATATATATATATATATATATATATATATATATATATATATATATATATATATATATATATATATATATATATATATATATATATTAAGAGAAAAATGTATGGCTAGGAAGTGGATCCCTGGATCTCTAGAGAATTGGAGATCCCTTTTGAACCTCACCCTTTCTATATATATATATATATATATATATATATATATATATATATATATATATATATATATATATATATATATATATATATATATATATATATATATATATATATATATATATATATGTATATATATATATGTTGGAGTTAGTGGACAAATGCAAATATGCATTGTGTGTGTGTTACGACGAAAGCAAGAAAAAGGGAAAAATACCCTTTAACTGAAAATCAAGCGTATCTGATTCGTTTGTGGATCATTTTCATAACCTAAAGCACCATCGTGTTCCTGGAAGCATAAGGATCATTTTGGTGTAAGCGGAAGTGGTTTTCGTGGTGGTTCGTTTCGGGTCGAATCGATACCCGGTTCGAAAACTTCAGGTATGCCTTATATTTTGAGCATGTTATCGTTGTACTGGTCTTTTGGAGTTGATTAGTATAGATATTAATGAGTTTCCGCTGCATCTCGTCCTCACGCTCCCAAGTAAACTCAGACCTAATCCACGAATTCCAACGAATCTTCACAATATGAATCCGACTCCAGCGTAAACGCTTGACCTCGCCGTCAACAATCTCCACCGGCTCCTCTATAACATGAAGCTGATCATCTAAGCACAATCTCTCCAAGGGAATAACCAGAGACTCGTCAGTAAGACACTTCTTGAGATGAGATACATGAAAAACGTTGTGCACACTGCGCAACTCAGGTGGCAACTCAAGACGATATGCCACAGGGCCAACACGAGCCAACACTCTAAAAGGACCCGTAAAACGTGGACTTAACTTGCTGCGCTTCTCGAAACGGAACAAACCCTTCCAAGAAGGAACTTTCAACAAAATCATATCATCGACCTCGAACTCCGAACTCAAGAGGCCTCCGACGTAATAAAATTACTAAAGTGCATGGTTTAGTATATTCCATAAAGAGTATTTGTGAATTGAATGAAGAACAATTGCTTGATTGTAATGAAATTAAAAGGTCAACATTCGACGTTTAAAGAGTTTAAATATTTTTTAGTGAAAACAAGTTTAAAAATGGTTTTAAAACGAGTGTAACCAAAAATACAATATTTATTATCGTTTTATATTATGATCGCATTTTTGAGAAAAATGGAATTTATCCAGAAATATAAGTTTAGTAAACGCTATAATAATAAGTATTAGGTTTATGATTGCGATTACGTCTCTTTAGTTCAAAAACGTCTATTTGTTATTAGTTACTGTTTTTACCTATATTATATAACGATACACGTTTTTAGTTATTAAAAATATGTATTTTTATATCATGGGGTTTTATATCATGGGGTTCACTATAACGCACCAACAAGCTACAGCGAAGCTACACATGAACATACATTATGGTTTATGCAAAGGTAGCTCGATCACTTCAAATAAGTTAAAATTACTCTTAAAATTACAAGTGTTAAAGTATTATATAGTTACCTAAGTCGGATGATTATTTTTATCACTACACTTCAATTTCTATTCATGCGTTTATGAGAAAATGTCCGTGTCAAATATTTGAATAAAAACATCCCGAAATCTATGACATCAGAGTAATCTATGACATACGGCTTTTATTACAGTTTTCAAACTGTGAATTGGAAATCTATGACATACATGGTAGGAAACAAAAGTTCAAAATTAAAAATCGAAAATCGTTCTGTTATGTTCATTAAAAAAATCGAAAATCGTTCATTAAAAAGACAAGATAACATCCATGGTAGGAAACAAAAGTTCAAAATTTGGATATAATCTCTCAAAATTTAATCTATGCTAAGTAAAGTAATTAGGAAAACATACATGCAGCAATCAGATCCTAATCAATTTCATCTCACAAAACAACACGAGTACGTAGTATATGGCGTTGCACATAGTTTTTCTTCTTTTTCTTGGGCAAAAATCTGTTGTCTTTAAAATACTTGATCAATTTGAGTAATTCAACATCTTGGAGATTATCGATGAACGGTTTGATCCGAATACCATTTTCTGACTGCAAACGGTAGTTTCTTTGTTTATCATCAATAATTACCACATTCTCTAGATCCCTCCCAAAACTTGATATATCTTTAACACGCTTCCCATTCAATATCTTACTGGAATCTCTATACAATCGATGAGCTATTAAACCCGTAGGATCCAGTTTGTCCACAATTGGTGAAGCGTACTCTTCGATTCCAGCAGTAAATATTATAATCTCGAAATATTTTTTGCTTAAAAACTGAAGAAACTCATCAACAAAGGGACGTTTCAAAACGTAGAAAACATCACGTCCTTTTCCATTGTTTAAGCACTCAACTACAAAATCGTACTTACTCGGAGGGTTGTTAAGTACCGAATGAATTAAGGTTTCATCAAGGTCGAGAAACACAGTTTTTTGACTCGTGAATTTTAATGGAGGGAGATAGTAATGTTTTGTAAGCGTGAAACGAAGCGGGTTGTTCGTCCTCTTGATTGCATATTGAGGCATGATGTTTAGATGAGCTGAATTCATCATCATTCTTCGATGATACGAAACTAATCAAAGAACGAACTTGACGAAAAAGAAAAGAAAGGTTTCGATGGTAGGGTTTATATTTTGGACACAGAAATATTTTTTTAAATGTACAACATTTACTGCATAAAATACTAACTTTACACCGTCATTTTAGATGATAAGGTAGAGATTTACAGCAACTATCTCCGAAAATTTAGGAAATATATATAATGTACAATATTATGTGCCTAGTATACAAGCTTTTATAAGGTTATTTATTTCACAAGCGGAAATTCGGCAGATATGTAAGTTACATTTTGTTAGTAGAAATTAAATATGTAAGATATCCCCATTATTATACCGTTAGTGAGATGATGTAATGAATTTACATTTCAGATTTATTTCCATTTTCCAATCATAATTATAAGGAGTACAAAAGTTTCTTATATCTAAACCTTGATTAAATTATATATTTTGAAACTTTTTAATTGTTTATATTCCTATTGATATCAAAGTAAATGTGAATGTTTTCGATTTTAGACTTCTTACATCGTTGAATCATATCATCATGAAATCGCCATTCTCTTTAAACAAGTTGTTAAGGAATTAAAGGAAAGGAACGATAAAGAATTATGCAAGGATTAAAAGTTTTGTGATAACACGGTAACAAAAGTATTATAGGAAAATGAACTAGTAACATGAGGAGAAATCGAAACTATTATCTTAGACGATTGATCGTTCGTGGCAACCATAACACGTTAGGACCGTAGACTTCTAATCAGGGGTTCGTCATCTTGAACCCCTAATTTTTTAATCTTGAACCCTTTGATTTTGAACTTTTGCCCTAACTTTCATGAAAGAGCGATACACAATTCTATCATTGGTAACACCTTAATTCGTTGATTTTATTGATCTCATGTACTAAGTTGTTAGATTCCTTCGTTTTGCATCCCTACTTTTAGCTCTAATTTCATGTTGTTCATTCAATTAGTTACTTAAGCCCTATTACCTAATAACTCATCTTTTGATTGCTAATTGGTACTCCGATTTCCAAATAATACATGAAAGTGCTTAGATCCAACCAATTGTTTGGCCCTATAAGCTATAATTCGTATGAACTCTCTTACTTTTTTGCTTTTGTTGATGAGCGTTTTCTTCTTCAAGTCAAGGATATCCATAGCGGGACCATTATTCCGACTTTAAGTGTTCAAGACGTTGTTGGCTTGGCATGGGCTCAAGATAGTTCTACATTATTTTATACCCTTTGTGATCAAAGCCAACGACCATATAGGCAAGCTTTTATTATAAATATTTTTTTTTTCGTTCAAAATACAAATGCTATTGTTATAGACGTGATAAATTCCTTTTAAATGGATAGAGTACGATACACAACATTAGGATCAAATCCCGTTGGTTATCTTAAAGTATATACAGAAAACGATCCCAACTTTTGTGTGGATATTACGAGTACAAAAGATGGAAAATACATAACTGTGAATTCAAACTCGAGGACATCATCCGAGGTAGAAACTTATTTGCTTTGTATCTTTCAGGAAGACGCCTTATGATTTAATCGAATGTTGATAGTTATATTACAGGTGTATGTAATAGATGTTGGTGAATGGTTGGATCGTCCATGGGCTTTAAGCTGCGGGTCGACCCATTCATATGAAGATTTTCTTATTCCCTCTAGAATAAGAATTGTAATCCAGTACGTATTGTAATCCAGTACGTATTCTAGTATTCTAGTATATATACATAGTAATATCGATGTATAGATTTAGGTAGAACAATTGTTAGAGTTTTTTGTAACCGAGTTTCTCTAATAATAATCAACCATTCATTGGTTAAGTATTTGTTTGTCTTTATTGCTATTTGTTTCTCTACCAATCTTTAATTGGTATCAGAGCCACGGTTAATCGTGGTTCAAAAGAGGAAGGTTTGAAGCTTTGATTTTATGGTTTGCGTCTGGAAGAAGTAGAAGCGTGTGTCGTCACTTCATTCCCCTCGTTGGTGATCTCTGACTGATTTGGAAGCCACTCATAAACTTTCAGGTACCTAAGAAGAAAGTGATCCAGTTTCCTAGTTGGGCCTACGAAATTTGGGCCAGGCTTTAAGGAAAAAAAAATCGAGTGAAGAAAAAAAAGAAGCAAGAGTTTTTGTTTTTGGTTTACTCGTTGACTTGGTGAACTTTGGAGGCTGATTTTTATATTAGTTAAGGAGTTTTTTCTTTAATTATTGATAATCACAATATAACGGTTCTGATTGATCATGTCGTCGGCCATCGATACAAATCCCCCCGCAAAGGAGAAACACACGATTGCGTTTCAGTGCCCGCAATTAACAGCTTTGAATTACACCATATGGCACACGCGCATGAAGGTCTTACTAGGCATTCATGAAGTATGGGACGTAGTTGATCCGGGATCAACGGATGCAAAGAAAAACAACATCGTGATGAGTTTGTTGTTTCAATCAATTCCGGAAGAATTGATCCTACAAATCGGAGATCTCACGACAGCAAAGGAGATGTTGGATGCGATCAAATCCCGAAACTTGGGTGCAAATCGGTGAAGGAAGCACGTTTGCAAACCTTGACTTCGGAGTTCGAATCTTTGAAGATGAAAGAAACAGGTACGATTGATGGCTTCTCTTCAAAACTACCGGGCATTGCAGCTGTTTCGGCGTCACTCGGGGGAAGGATTTCGCAAGAAAAGTTAGCGAAGAAATTTCTTACAAGCCTTCCTAAACGATTCGTGCACATCGTAGCGGCACTTGAACAACTTTTGAATTTAAAATCTGTCTCATATGAAGATGTTGTTGGAAGGCTAAAAGCCTACGAGGAACGGACAAAAGATACTGATAATGCGTCCGATTCCGGTGAAAAGCTAATGTATGCCAAAAACGAAAAATCCAATCGAAACCAAGACTCAAGTCGTGGCAGAGGACGTGGCTCATACGGAAGGGGACGAGGGGGTGGACGTGGTCTTGGTACCAAGGTGATGAAAAGAAAAAAGGTAATAAGAATGAGAAGCGAGACATGTCACAAATTAAATGTTACCGGTGTGACAAGTATAGACACTTTGTGTCGAGATGCCCGGACCGATGGCGTAACCATGAAGCAAACCCTAATCAAACTCAAGAAGGTGAGAATCACGAGGAAGGAACATTTTTTATGATGAAACAGGATCTGTGTTTTACATCGTTGAATCATATCATCATGAAATCGCCATTCTCTTTAAACAAGTTGTTAAGGAATTGAAGGAAAGGAACGATAAAGAATTTGCAAGGATAAAAACTATTACTTGGCTCGCTCTTGTGTTGAGGATGTACAATCGACTAAATGGCAGGTATGTTTTCTAGTGATATTTTTAACGGAGCCAAATTTGGTATACCGGGTAACGGATCAAAACAGGTAAATGTTTTGGTACATGTCAAAATGGGTCATGTCGGGTTGACCCGAAACAATTTTTTTTTCCCTAGATACGATTACAAAACTTTAGCAGGTTGTATGCACTAAAAATACATTTTGGGTGACTTTTACACCGCTATATTTTAGCTAAACTTTATTTTTATTTTATCTCTAGGGTCCATTATCGACAAAAAGTAACCTGAATTGACCCGTTTTGAGTAAATAGTTCGAAAGAGCCAAATTTAATTCTTCCATCACCCCAGCGGGGTAATATAATTTGGTACTACATTTTTTGTTCTAGAGCTTATGTTCGGGATTTTTTTTGTTCTAGAAAATAATTGTATAAACTAAAGGTTCTGGCATACAAGACCATGGACATTTTTAATGAGCATCTCGTGCTTTACCTCAATGGAAAGGATTCTCCTATAATATGTTCCATCCAAATGCCCATTCAATCTAACAATGAGGAATATAAGATATTTAAATATGTCTTTATGTATCACCCAAATGTTTTAGGTAACGATAATGAGTATCTTATTCTATATTTGTAGAAAGAAATGGAGATTGATGAACTTGATCCATGGTATTTCCCTATGCCATCGAACCCAAGTAGCGTTGTTCTCGGTTCAAATCATGACTTCATGAACTCAATATATCGAGTGGTGCTTTCATCTCCCGTGGTAACATCCCAATTTTACTTCTTTTACTCTATAGTTGAACCTATTTTCTTAAAGTTATGTTTTGTTGTAAACTACAGATGCCTGATTTAATTGGCGACTATGACATGTCTAAAAGAACACACTCTATCGTGCATATATCAAGGGGAGGTATTAGGTATTTCTTCAAAACCCGTCAACAATGAAATACATGAGTTGACGAACATTTCAGATGGATATTCTTGTGAAAGAAAAGAAGTTGTTTCCCATGATGGCACGATAGTTCCGTTAACAATATTACATTGCCGTAAATAAAGGCATATTCTACCCTAACTTACTTACGAGCATACTTATTTCTACTAGACATTTAGGTTCTTAATACGATTTTCGTCATAAAGAACGAGAAAACCAAACTATACTATCCCGACAAAACATAAATATCTAAATTACTCCGATAATAAATATAAACTCGATAAATACGACAATTTCAATAAACCCAATAAACACGAGAAATCATACTTGCATAAAATGCAACCAAAATAATATATAAATAAATAGATGATACGCGATAAACACAAAATACCGAAATACATAAATATTAGGGTCAAAACTAAATATATATACATAAAATGATACGAGGTAAAAGACGGAATAATACTTCGAAAATCGAGGTTGTCACACCCTAATCCTAAGGCGATCAATCAAAGGCACCAAATAATCACAAACGGCCATAATATCCACTCATAGGAACTAACTATCGAGTAATGAGGATTTGGTAAAAAAAAAACCCATATAGATCTATATAAAATATGCGAACCGTGGCTAAGAGGGCCTAACGATCATACAATGTAAGGTAATTACAAGTCAAGCGAAAGCAATGTCGGTATGAGAAAACGGAGAGATCGCTTCAACGCCTAAGTGCCCTAGAAACACGACATAAGAAAGTCTAAGTATCTCTATAAGTCTAGTTAGGTTTAGACTATATTAATTAATTAACGTTATGATATAAAGTATATTCAAAATGTTTTCAAAAGGATAATATTTTGAAATGAAATTGACGAGTAAAAGATAGTGATATCTCGAGTCAATAATGACTACTAGAAATATCGATAATTTGGAGTCAATAAAGACTATAGAATGCAATGATATTCCGAGCCGAAAATGACTAACATAAATATCGATTGAAGGATGAAAACTGGTACCAAAGTTTAGTCAAAGTCAACCAAAGTGAATATCAAAAGATAGTTAACTTGGTCAAAGTGAACGATTTAAAAAAGAAAGTTAAAGTCAACTAAAAAGTCAACATTCGACTAATAGAGTTTAAAGTGGCTAAATTTATAAGAAACTTTTTGTTCCTACTGAATGTAATTATTATTATGTTTGTTGATATGAAATACATGGTATTTTTTTGTTGTTGTTGTTGTGACTGTGGGGTTAACTATATTGAATTATCAGTATATACCGGATAGAAAAGAATGCCATTTTTATGTCGAAAATGGGAGTTGTTTTGTCAGTTATTCCATAAAGAGGATTTGTGAATTGAATGAAGAACAACTGATTGATTGTAATGAAATTACTAAATTGCATGGTTTAGTATATTCATTGACTATTAAAATGTTCATGAGAAAATGATGACTGTATCGTAATAAAATCAACATGTCGATAACCAGGCCGTATAACATAAAGAAACAAATATCAAGCAAGACTGATTAAGATCAGTAGAAGAAAAACTTCAGGAGTAATAATAATAATATTATTGGAATTAGAAAAATAATATGTCAAACTCGTAATACTAATTGGTTTTCCTACTTGTGTATAAAGAGCATTCCTTAAAGGATAACATAATACAAAGCAAAAAAACCGAAAATCGTTCCGTTATCTTCATTAAAAAGACAAGATAACATACATGGTAGGAAACAAAAGTTCAAAATTTGGATATAATCTCTCAACATTTAATCTATGCTAAGTAACTAGGATAACATACATGCACGAGTACGTACGTAGTATATGGCGTTGCACTTAGTTTTTCTTCTTTTTCTTGGGCAAAAATCTGTTGTCTTTAAAATACTTGATCAATTTGAGTAATTCAACATCTTGGAGATTATCGATGAACGGTTTGATCCGAATACCATTTTCTGGCTGCAAACGGTAGTTTCTTCGTTTATCATCAATAATTACCACATTCTGTAGATCCCTCCCGAAACTTGATATATCTTTAACACGCTTCCCATTCAATATCTTACTGGAATCTCTATACAATCGATGAGCTATTAAACCTGTAGGATCCAGTTTGTCCACAATTGGTGAAGCGTACTCTTTGGTTCCGGCAGTAAATATTATAATCTCGAAATCTTTTTTGCTTAAAAACTGAAGAAACTCATCAACAAAGGGACGTTTCAAAACGTAGTAAACATCACGTCCTTTTCCATTGTTTAAGCACTCAACTACAAAATCGTACTTACTCGGAGGATTGTTAAGTACCGAATGAATTAAGGTTTCATCAAGGTCGAGAAACACAGTTTTTTGACTCGGGAATTTTAATGGAGGGAGATAGTAATGTTTTGTAAGCGTGAAACGAAGCGGGTTGTTCGTCCTCTTGATTGCATATTGAGGCATGATGTTTAGATGAACTGAATTCATCATCATTCTTCGATGATACGAAACTAATCAAAGAAGTGAAGAACGAACTTGACGAAAAAGAAAATAAAGGTTTCGATGGTAGGGTTTATATCTTGGACACAGAAATATTTTTCTAAATGTACAACATTTACTGCATAAAATACTAACTTTATACAGTCATTTTAGATAAAGATTGAGTTTTACAGCGCGTGAGTGAACGATCTCCGAAAATTTAGGAAATATATATAATGTACAATATTATGTGCGTAGTATACAAGCTTTTATAACGTTATTTATTTCACAAGGTTGGGGTGTAATGCGCGTTGACGGAAATTCGGCAGATATGTAAGTTATATTTTGTTAGTAAAAATTATATATGTAAGATATCACCGTTATTATACCGTTAGTGAGATGACGTAATGAATTTGCATTTGAGATTTATTTCCATTTTCCAATCATAATTATAAGGAGTACAAAAGTTTCTTATATCTAAACCTTGATTAAATTATATATTTTGAAACTTTTTAATTGTTTATATTCCTATTGATATCAAAGTAAATGTGAATGTTTTCGATTTTAGACTTCTTACATCGTTGAATCATATCATCATGAAATCGCCATTCTCTTTAAACAAGTTGTTAAGGAATTGAAGGAAAGTGTTGGGGTTGTAAGGATCTTAATACGTCAACGTTATATCAATAACCTAGCGGAAATAGACTATTGATTATCTAGTGAATATGTAACCGTCGGAAACGAGATCAAACCAACGATTGTTGATACGATCGGACCTAAGGAAGACTATTCGGATGATTGATTATACGTTACTAACACTTTGGAACAATAATCAATGGAGCAGCAGCAATTCGGCACACACACACGAAACCCTAGAAAACCTTAACCGAATGCAGAAACCTAGTTGGGTATATATAGGCCCAGCTTTCCATCCGTACGGATGTGATCTCATCCGTACGAAGGAGATCCTATTCGTGCGGACATCATCCTCGTCCGTACGAATGTAACTTGTTAATAAACCCTTTGTTTACTTAACTGATTCGTGCGAATGTAATCTTCATGCGCACGGATATCATCCTTATCCGTGCGAATGAGTCTGAATATTATTAAACATCACAAAACACATATTTGATTAATTCATAACAATGTAAACGTTCAAGCACACAATTAATCAAACATTCAATATCAATATTCAATCAAACAATACAAAGACTGATATAAACGTTAATTCACATACGAATCTAGTAACTACATAAATGCACCTACAAACTCCCCCTAGGAACTAGATTCTATGTTTTCAGTCTTCAAAAATCTCTGGTGCTGCCAAAAATAAGTCTTTGATCTGTCCTCTTAAGCGTGGATCTTGTAAAGAAAGCAAACACGAACAACCTTGTTGAAACGCATCGCTTGATCCATATCCTTGACATCAAAAAAATATAGGACACAAATACAAAGCGTAAATATCATCATCTGTCAAATTTCTAATCCACATCGGATCAAAAATTCGCAGTGTTTCCCAAACACCTCTACGCTCTAACACAATTAAAGCTTCGGTGGTTCTATAATCATAATACCACCACTTGAATCTTCGATGAAAACCAACTTCCATTTTATCTTCTCCATCACCTTAGGCGCTTGATACTTGACATGCTTCACAGATTTACCTGTTTTCCGATTCTTGGTGTAGGTAATATGTGGATACTGCGGCCTTAGGAATTTCCACTTATTTTTGAATTCAAAGTAAAGCTGCTTCTCCAACCAAGTTGCTTTGTCATCTTTCTCACTGTATAGCAACTTAAGACGAGCCAACTGCATCATGTCAAAATATGGCAGCGTCTTCAAATCGTGAGCGCGTTGGAAATAATCTATGCCTCTTTCTCTCTTGACCGCATATACATTCAAATCCTCCAAGTATGCCCAACTTATAATCCGACCTTCAGTCTTTGCACCCTTTAAGGAATAACACTTCGTATAAGCAGGTTGAGCATCTTGACGAGGTGGGCGGAAACATTCTTTCATAGCCTGAAGCCACTCAGCTTTCTTGACATTCATTTCTTCTTGAGTAGCTTGACTAACTGCTGGAAGTTTCTCTAACTTCCGATTGAGATCTTCATCATTTACATTAAACATCTCGTCGTCATTTGGAAGATCTTGAAAATTGTGTGACTGATAGATAGGCTCTGTTGTATCAACGTTTTGCTCGAACTCTATCTCATCATCATCAGCATCAGAATCAGGAGGATTAACATCAGAAGTAGATGCAGATTCGTCAGAAATAATGTCATCAGGATTCATCTCAAATAGTTCTGCAATCTGCTCTTTGGTCATGCAGTGTATGATCTCTCCTTCTTCTGCATCATGGTCAACGCTGAACCTAATTACCCCCTGCATATCCAGAATGTAAGTTAAATTGGACTTTTTGTGAGATATGGGAGTAATGTCATGCTGGGATTCACTCTGATGTTCTTTACCATCATCATCAGACACCGTGTGTTCACTATCTTTACCAGCCGGATCAGCAGATGCATCGGCTGAAGCTTTGATTCTGAATACTCCATCATCCCCAGCAATCATAGAGTCTTGAATTGTATTGGTAGCTTCCTCCAAAACCTCGATCTTTTCTTTAAAAAGCTCCAACTCCATCTTCTGATCCTCAATCAACTTCTTCTGAGAATCAAGCAGCAAATTCTGATCATCAATCCTCTTTGACATTGCAGCTCTCTCAGCTTCCCCTTTAGCCATCAACTCATTTAATCTCTTAATTTCATCATCCTGTGTTTGTTGTCTCAATAAAACACCCATCATCATAGAATTCAAAGTGGAGAGCTGAACCGAAGCAGATATCTCCACTGACGACGACGACTGTTCTCTCGTAACTGTAGTTGTCGTGGCTGTCGTCATGATGGGCTCGCTCTGTTGAGGACCTTGCTGTTGCTGAGAGGCCATGGGAGGAGGTACTGGAGGTGCTGTGCTGGCAGTTGTTGGTGGAATAAGATCAGTACGTTTCACATGCTTGAAACGTTTTATAGCTTTCCCTTTGCTAACAATATCTCTTAACGACGTTCCTGCAGCTTTCCTTTTCTTTACTGAAGGATTCGGCTCAGCACTCAAAATAACATCGTCTTCATCTCGTAACTCCACCTGAGATGACGATGTACCGGTAACGGGAGATTCAGCAGAAATAACCTCCTCATCAGAGTCAGATTGGGGAGGCACAACAATAACCTCTACACCTGAGTCGCTGTCATCGTGTCTCCACTTCCTTTTCCTCGGACAAACATACTCTGGATTTGCAAGATGTCCAATCAACCTTTTCTCCTTAGGCGTCTCCTTGCCCTTGTATGAAAGCATGCGCATCATAGTTCCATCATTCATATCGTCTAGCTTGATGGCATCTTCATCATTCTTTTGCAAGTTAGGAATCTTTGCATCCAGGATCATCTGCACAAATCTAGCATACATAAAATACTTATGCTTGTTCTTGATCTCCAGGTTCTCTATCATGTGCTGCAAAACCATTGCTGAAAAATTGAATGGAATGTTCAACACCAGTGCGACAAACGCGCTCTGAAGTGTCTCTCTCATTTCGTCATGTCCTGCTTTCCTAGGACCTAAGCAGTGCTGCAACACGTGGCACATATACTTGTATTGTATACTGAACCCGGACTTCGTGATCACTCCTTTGTTAATATCCCCATCATACTGCACTCTCAATAACAACCCTCTGATCAAGTACATGTTCAGCCTCGTTGGCATTCCAGCTTCATCTCCAAAACCAATGACTTCTCGTATGACTTGCTCATCGATCATTACATCAGTACCGAGAACAGAACTGTGAATTTGCACCTTTCCATCTTCACGTATAACTTTAGCGTTTTCCCAGAATGCTGAGATATGAGTCAAATATGGTACACGCTCAGTGGAAATAGCTTTGAAGATTCTTGAACGCTTCAGGAATTTAATGATTCCATCAAACTTAGCGGAATTCCGTGTCTTTTCATCGAGATGAGCGCACATATTATTCTTCGGACCAACTATCAAACCGACGCTTTGAGATTGAGAGGATTGAGGGATTACAGCCATTTTCCTGTAAACAAAAATATAAACATCCAGAAGCAGAACGGTTAGAATAAAATTCAAATATTTCATATGTTTCTGTTCTGGCACATCCGTACGAATGAACAATTTCATTCGCACGGATCAGTATGTATCCGTACGAATGAGTGACTCAAAACAAAACGAATTACATATTTTACATTCGTACGAATGAGTTACACATTCGTACGAATGAAGCTCATATTCGCACGAATGACTTTACGTTCGTGCGAACGAAGTTCATCAAAACTGTTTGAATTCCAAAATCCTAGATTTCTAAACAAGCAGTTTTAGGTCACAAAAATTGTATCAATACGTTCGCAATGTTCCGATCTACAAAACCCCTAACACAAATAACCATTTCAAAAACATATAGATGACCAATTGATTAATGTTATTTTCGGACTTAAAATCAACGATTTAAACCCTGAAACAGTCACTATAACTTACGTGGTTAGTATGGTTGGATTCGGAATTCAATTTTACACACGAATAACAGATTCAAAAACTCGATTTAACACTTTTAAAATTTTGCCAACAATTGCTCTCGTTCGGACGAATGGATTATGAAACGTGAACAGGTCAAGCGAATCTGGACTATATATATACCAATTTCTCATTCGCACGAATGTGAGAGACATTCGCACGAATGTGATGGAAGTGCGCACGAATGTGAGGGTATTCGCACGAAAGAAAATTTTAGCCTACACAATTCTTTCTCTCTGATTCGTGCGGATGAGCTGTTTGTTCGTGCGTATGTAGGTTACCTCCGTACGGACGTTGCTGTAGAACTCATAAACTTCATAAATTTTACTTATCTTCAAAACTCAAACATCCATTAAACGTTAAACACATAACAGTTATCAATTCAAGCAAAAGAATAAACGTTTAGCTCAATGAAACATAATTTCGAAAGATCCTAACCAAACACTTCATTTACAATTATGACTTTCCGAATTAATCTCTGTTTCACATTTAGGTCTCAAGTCACGACAAGTAACCGTTAAACTAACAAAATGAAAAATGAAGAAAACTAAAAATTTAAAAATCTTTTTGTATTTTTCTGTTTTTGGTAAATCAAAGGAAATTTTAACTACGACAAACTATTGAAATAACAATTAAATAAACTGAAAATTTCACATTCTTTTTGTGTTTTACGAATAAGGGATCAGACTGATACTGAAACATAGCATTGTCATTCAATTTTCGTAGTAACTATTAACATATCAGTTGACGATTATTGGTATATTTGTCCTCTTAAACTTAAACAAACATTCACTTGACAATTTTTCTTTCAAAATGGTTGTCTCGCTAAGATCTCCCAATATTTTGAACATAGAAATCGACACACATTTTGAATTTTTAACAGTCACAAAAATTATATCATAATTAGAATTGCACGTATGTTTGTGTATTTGTCCTCTTAACTTTTCAGCCTTTTCAATTCTATATTCATAAACACCAGATGTAATATCATAATATTTATTTCGTATATCAGTATGACATCCACTGCACAGGCAATAAGGACCAGTGATTATTGATCGTTAAAACGTTTAAGTTACACCATTCAGAGAATAAGCTCTTCGTCACCCTTTATTTGGAATGCTCGAGTTATGATCATTCTTTCGACCTTATAACTCTGTTCATCCATCAAGGTATTTTTGAAGATTTTAAGTACTTCCTCACCCTTTATTTGGAATGCTCGAAGTATGATCATTCTTTCGACCTTATACTTCTGTTCATCCATCAAGGTATTTTGAAGTTGTTACTTATCTCTTACTTTGTATTTGATCTTGAATAGACTATGTCTATTTTGGTGTTCACATTATTTCTTTAAATTCATTGATCTTGATCAAATCATTCAAAAATGTTATTCCAAAATCACTGTAATGGTCCTTAATTGCTTCAACATATACTGACATATGTATTTATTTTCTGATATTACACCTAATATTTACTATTTTCGAATTGATCCAGCGATAATCCACAAACACTACAAGACAAAAGCTAATCATAATATTTTAACAATTTAATTTCGACTGTTGTGTGTTGTTTACAGTGTTCTCAATTGTTATTGATCTCCAGATATCATTTAGACAGTCTTTGAAACATATCCATAAAGATTCAAATTAAATTTGATATCTGCGACAACCAATTTAAAAATGATTAATTTTCGTCAAGTTTCAGTGAGATAAGCCTACCAATATATCCTACAACTGACATGTGTAAACGTTACGTTCAGCATACTTTTTGACAATTTACATGTTCAGTTTTAGCTCAGTATTTCCTCACTTCCCCATTTTTTTTTTTTTTTTTTTTTTATTTATTTATTTTTTTTTATAACTATTTCTCCCCCTAAAATTCTAAAAATAAAAATCTTTTTGTATTTTTTGAAATTTTATAAACTAAGAAGAAAATAAAAAAAAAAATAAAAAAAAAAACTAAGAAAAAAAATTTAAAGTAGTATACAAAACAATGACGGTTACTTGTCTGACTTTTCTTCCTCTTCAATCACATCACTTTTCTTAACGACACCATTTTCAAGTAGTAAAAATCCAAACCTAGACTTGTCAAAGGCTTTTGTAAAAATATCTGCTTTTTGAAACATCGTTTCGATATAAATTACGTCAATTAAATGTTTTTCAAAGCAATCACGGATGAAGTGATATTTTACGCCTATGTGTTTGGTTTTAGGATGGTGTACGAGATTCTTAGTTACAGCTATGGCAGCAGAATTATCAACATAAATAGGAGTAGTAGAGATAGACAAACCGTAGTCACGCAGTTGTTGCTGAATCCAGATAACCTGAGAACAGCAGCTAGCAGCTACGTATTCAGCTTCACATGTGGACAATGCAACAACGGTCTGTTTCTTGCACTGCCACGTTACTAGACGCGTTCCGAGAAACTGACATCCTCCTGATGTTGACTTAGCATCCTTCTTGCAACCTCTATAGTCTGAATCGCTGAAAGCAGATAACTCAAAATTGTCATCATGAGGATACCAAAGACCTAAATCTGGAGTACCCTTCAAATATTGCATAATCTGCTTTACTGATTGAAGATGAACGACTGTCGGTGCTGCTTTGGTTATCGGGAACACAAGCACACCGGGGACACTATGATATCTGGCACGAGAGGGCGGTGATGGTACATAAGAGAACCGATCATGGAGCGATAAGAGACTGATCAATTTTCTCCCCGTAGTGTCTGGTGATATCCCGTGATTCACCGATAAGGGAGTGGAGGCAGACTTCGGTTTCCCACATTTCGAACCGTTTCAAGATGTCATTGACATAGTTAGTCTGATGTATAAAAATTCCCTCGTAGTTTGATCTACTTGTAGCCCCAAAAGAACTTAATCGGACCCATAGAACTCATTTCGAACTTGCTTGTCATCAACCACTTCAAAACTCTTTACATAACTCTTGATTTGTAGAACAAAAATAATGTCGTCCACATACACTTGCACCAACAAAATATCTTCACCTCTTTCTCTGTAATGAACAGCGTACAATCGATGACACCTCGACGAAAGCCATTCTCGAGCAAGTGATTTGCTAGTGTCTCATACCAGGCGCGCGGTGCTTGATGCAGACCATAAAGTGCTTTATCGAGAATGTACACTTTATCCGGATGTAATGGATCTACAAAGCCTGGTGGTTGATTAACATACACTGTCTCTCTAATATTTCCGTAAAGAAAAGCGCTCTTTACATCCATCTGGTAAACAGTGAACTCTTATATGATGCAAAGGCTAGAAAAATACGAATTGCCTCCAATCTCGCAACCGGAGCAAACACTTCATTATAATCAAGTTCAGGTATTTGTCGAAAACCCTGAACCACTAGCCTTGACTTGTTTCCTGACAACTATACCCTGATCATCCCGTTTGCAGCGATGGACCCCAACGACAACCCAATGACTTGGCACCTTTTGGCTTAGCGACAAGCCTCCAGACACCCAGCTTCTTAAACTGTAGCAGTTCCTCTTGCATCGAGTTGATCCAATTGTCATCCAAGAGAGCTTCTTCAATATTAGCTGGTTCAATCTGAGAAATAAAACATGCATGTGCGCAGTAGGTGACATCCCCAGATTTAAACAGATCAATGTAAACGTCGCTTTGAATCTGTCTTTTGGTTCGAGCTCCAGCCAGATAAGTTTCATAATCATCAAAGTTTGTGTTTCTGCGAGCCCTTGATGATCTCCTGAGCTGACTTACTGGTTCTTCGACGTTTAGATTAGGAGGGAATCGCAACGTTAGGATCAAGTTATTACATCAGGAGCTTCAACTTCCTCTACATTTTCAATCGGCTCATTAACTTTAAATGAGCCATCAGAATCTGAATCATCATCATTTGCGTGAGAATCTGCAGGATTGTCTTGTGCACTAGGAGGAGTACCGGTTGTTGGAGTTACTGTATCTTGAGGAATAGGAATATCCAAACCTTCGTTGTGAGAGTAATATCTTGCAATATCTTCATCCGAAAACTCAGGAAGATTAAATGACTCGAATAACGAATCATAGTCAAACATCCACGGATATCCTTTGGAAGGAATGGGTTTAGAATACTTCTGAACATCCACCTCATACCATTCTTCAATAGCTTTAGTAGG
>CAJVGC010000001.1:72474174-72601468 GCA_910822075.1 Senecio squalidus | reverse complement strand
GAAAGTTTATTACGTTATTTTGAACGAATAAATTCTTACCATAGAAGAAGTCTTCTGTAAGACCAATGTCCATGGACTATAGCAAACGTTCCAAAAACCGAAACTGGAGCAATTGCAATATCACTCGACATGACCGCCTATTTTCACCAAAGAACATGATTAGAATAAAAATTTATAGACTGTACGATCAGGCAAAAAGGTAATTTAACATTGTTAAGTACCTGCATTCCCTCAACACCACTGATTCCGATACCAATATCGGCTTCTTGAATCATTCCGACATCGTTTGCTCCATCACCAATTTGCTAATGTGTTTTCCCCAGTTCCTTCTTTAACAAGTCGTGTAACCTGAAATCCGTTTAAGTTTCTTTTAGCTCATTATAAAATTTTCTTCTTTAAAAACCGTGAGGTCGTAAGGGAAAGATTAAGGGGTGAAAGACTAACCAGTGCCTTCTGTTTTGGAGATGAACGACAACAATAACAGAAGCACAAGCAACTGCAAGTTCTAAAACGTGTTTTTGTGTCATCGTCTAAAGCATATGCGAGAGATTTCCCGTCAATGATTAAAGCGTAGCTTCAGATTTCAAATCGTTAAGTTGAAGCTTTGCCTGCTAATATCTGCTTTTTGGACACTATTTTTCGACACCTACAGAGGACAAATTCGTAAAATCTCCAATCATAAATAATGAAAAAACTATAAATAATGTAATGAGCTCACAACTCACTTTGGCAAGGACACTTTTGTCCCCGTCCTTTTCTGCAGCTATTATCTCCGGTGATTCTAAGGTTATTACAATTTGTTTCATTCCTTGTCTAAGCAAACTGCAAGCAAATCTGCAATAAAGAAAAGAAACAAAATTAAGTTTTGACTTTTTGAGTGTTAAAACGGGACTTTTTTACTTTCTAAAGTGTATCGAATTTCGATAACTAATCAGCTATGTTTCACTATACTTTTATGAGTACTAAATCATGACCATTTTGAAGATAGAAAAATAACAAAAAATCACCATCGAAATCTGAAATTTAAAAACAAAAAAGTTTGACTTCTTAAAAGTCAACGGACAAAATAGGCAACAAGAGTAACAAAACTTACCCTATATTAATGGCGGTTTCCATTTTATCACCGGTGAGAACCCATATCTTGATTCCGGCTTGAGCAGTTTGTCAATAGTTTGTGGTACCTACAAAAAAGCATTTCAACACGTACTTAAACTGCCCATTCAATAAAATACGAACTAAAAACTTAAAGACACTAAAAGGTAAAAACTCACCCCCTTTTTGAAGTTTATCTTCGACGGCAGTTGCACCAAGAAGTATCAAGTTCTTCTCGATTACATCAGTCACTTCACTTATCATATCATCTCGCTCACTTACTGAATTCTTGGCTTCTGTAAATTTTTCATTGAATTCGTTGTATTCTTTATCATTGAGTTCACGATACGCAAGTATTAAAGTCCTAATCCTGCATCAGCATATTCATGTACATGGTCTCTTGTGTTCTCCTCGAATTCTCGTCCGTTTTGGAAAGTCGTTCAACATAACACTGAAAAAGCGGGAAAAATCACCAAGAAACAATAAGAAATAGAAAACAACAATTACTTTTTACTGTTTGGGTGAAGAGATACTTAAGTGTCGTATAATCAACTATATTACATAATATCACATAATCAGTTTCAAAACGTACATCCAAACATTCTTTAGGATAAAAAAATCTGTGTTTCCGTTTGTTTACTAACCTGTCGGCACCTTTACAAAGTAAAAGTAGCTTTCCTTCATCGTCCCTAACAATAACAGACATTCTTTTCCGCGTGCTATTGAACTCTAAAAACGTCCAAAAGTTCATACGACCTGCAAAAAATATAAAACATTTAGCACACTTTAAAAAATATATACTAAAACTTACCTAATAAACGAGAAGAAAAAACACCATACCTTTCGACAATTTTCTTGGATTTAGGATCAAACTCCTTAAAAAAAACACTCGTTTGGCGTCCTTTTATAAAATTCAAACCCGATTTCTCTAGCTGCAATCACAAAAGCTGACTCATCGGGTGACTCGGCTTCATATGTCACTTTTCCCCGTATCTTCATCACATCGGGAATCGCAGTATGACAAATCGCCAATAAACGGAAAAACTTTTGAATCACATCTGAATGTGGTTCGTGAATCCATCTCCCGTTTACGATCCTTTCATCTTCAAAATTATATCCTTTAACAGATAAATGAGAATAAGCATCATTATCATTTTCAACGAAACGATCCTGACCGTTCATTCGTTTAGCCATAGATCTCTCGACTTCTGGTAACACCAGCCCCATACGCAGTCCCTGCGACAGAACACTTTATAAACTCCATTGAGTTACAAGTGGTTTTGTCTGACAAAATGGTGTCGATTTGACCTAGTTCTTCGGTCAAATTCGAGGTTCTGGCATGGGCCGGTTTGTCTGATTCCTCATCATACATATCAACATCGTTGTTGATAAAAAATCGTCTGTAACACTTTTACAACTTCTATAGATACATATAAGGATATCGGAATCAAGTAGCTATAAAGCATTACCCCTGTTAAAAAGTTCAAAAAAGCCGCCAATGGAGCTCGCTTTGGATCAAAGAAAACATCCGAATCATCTGGTCGTAATACCATCTTTTCATTCTATCTCCATCTAAATCCTCTTTAGTCGTGATTCCAAAATAAATCGATCCAACAAACGCCATTAGAAACAAGACAAAGAACAAGAAATAGATGATCTTATCCATTCGTCTCTCGATTCTACTTCTTTTGAAGGTGGGTCAGTTGAGTTTTGAATAACTTAGTATCATGACCGGTGAAAATAACAGCACCGTAAATGTAATCTGTGTTTCGAAGCTTGGGAATCTCTTAAAAGAAGTTGTTGAGGTGAAAGTGGATACCGTTGTTCTTGAAAATTCATCGTTCCAACAAAAGTATACAGACTTGCATTTGGATCTTCGCATCTAACGGTTGCTTTGAAGTTACTGAACTTTGAATCTTCATTGATTGAAGATGTTACATCTAATGAGTGTTTTAACTTCAAATTTGTTTCACCGTCTAGATTCATTGTTTCAACGTAACAAATGGCGTCATCGTAGCTAGATGAAAGTAAGAGAAGGTCTGCAGGGAAGAACTCATCATTTTCGATTTTTACTACATCGCCTACTCTTAGTTGTTTCCACTGGCTAGTTTGAATACTCCACCACCACTGTGGACTTTAACTTTTCGATTATTCACTTGGTGATCCTGTATCAAGATTGAGAATTTCGGAATTAAACGAGCTTGACTTCCTATAAAAAACTTCCAAGATTTTTCAAGAAAACACGAAGCAAACAAAACGAACAACTTTAACCTTTTATGTATATTAGCGCTAATCCATAATTTTAAGTCACACTTAAAGAGGGAGATTTGCAAATTACTTATAATTTTGTTGTGACGAAATTATTCAAATTACAATTTTATACTATTAATCTTAAAAAGTCTATATCAAACAAAACACCAAATAAGCGAATGGTCCTTGTAATTGTACTCAAATTTTCAAGCATTGTCCTTAAATCTCATAATTTACACCAAACTAACGATGTTACGTCTCAAGAACATAACTTTGTTGATCTACAGGACAACTGAATGACCAAATACCCTTTCATTTAGTCATTTCAACCTGGACTAGAAACCACTAATGTCACGTTTTAGAGACGTTGAGGAGTCTAGCATAATTTCTCAAACTCATGGACTATACGTAAAATTTAAGGTACAATCACAAAGTCATTCGCGTACTTTACTCTAAATAAAAAAGGAGCTAGTTTTAACAACTCATGGCATGGTTTTTTAAGTTTTCTTTCTATATTAAGCCTTAAATACAAGCAACAAAACCACATATTATATCACATTGTAACTAATCATAAAATATCCAAAATTCAACGTTAAAAATTAGCGAAAAATCATACCTGTTTTTGTCTTTGCCAATCTTCAATCCCTTCTTTAACCATAGTAGCACCAATAACAATAATAAGTGGTAAAATAGCACTAACAGCTGAATAAGGAGCTAATGGTGTAAATGCCAATATCCCAGTAACCAGAAAATAAAAATTAGCTACTCTTCGAAACTGCTCAAACAACGATTTCGGTATAAATGTTACTGTGTATACTTAGTTAACTTCACAAAATTACCACCATAACTTTGTAAATTACCCTCTGATCCATTTTCATTGATATAAACTACTCTTGAAAACCCTGGTCCACCAATTGTGAATGGTCTTCTTCAAATTCTGTTCTTTCTTATTGAGTGCATTTTTCTAAGATGCATTTTTTTTCTCCAATCTTTTCCCATTTTTAATAAAGTTTAGTGCTTTTTCTCTGTTGTAATTATGAAAAATAATTAATACCCAGATCAAGAATTGCTGAAAAATTAATAAAAATTTGTGCTTTTTTACAAAAGAAGATTTAATTATAAAAATTAATAAATACCCAGATAAAGAATTGCTGAAAAATGAATAAAAATTGGTGCTTTTTTACAAAAGAAGTTTTAATTATGAAAAATAATTAATACCCAGGTAAAGAATTGTTATAAAAATATATATAAAGATTGGTGTTTTTTTGCACTGAATTGGTGGGAAATTTGAAACCCAGAAATTAAATTTGAATTTAAGTGAAACCCAGAAAGGAAAATTTAAGAAAAAATTGGGATGATTAAGAAGATATTAAGTTTTTGATATCTAAGGAGTGAAAAAATAAAGAATAAAATGTTTATAAATTGGGAATGAATGAAAAATGGTAATTTTATAATAAGATTAAGAAGAAAAGATGGGAAAAAAACATGAGGCAAAAATGGCAACTGTTGACTTTTCTTTGAAACCAGAACGTTTGACTTTGACAGAAGACTATGTTTGAATTCAAAATTCTTCTTCATGGCTGCTTGATGAAAAGTTCAAAGCAAACATTAACATTAATTAATTGACTAATTAAAAGATTTTGATGCTAAGGGTTGTCACAGATTGTTTTTGTTTTAAATTGTTACATATTATCATAACGTTTTTAGTATTTTTAACATCTCTACTTATAATCATACGGGATATCTTTAATCTTTTATTATATAATAAAAGAGAGAACTTAAATAACATATGACGAAATAAGGTTGATTGGATGTATTTATTTCATTGATTTCAGTCGTTAGATCAGATTGATGATGTCATCAAAAACTATTTTCATTTTACATCCTTTTACAATATATAATTACATTCTCTTTAATTCCATCTCCACTGAAATAAAAAATATAATTTTAATTTACGTATAAAATCGTAAATGTACATATGTTATTATAACTATAAACAATATGCGTATAAACGTAAACGTATACATGTTATTATATAACTTAAAAGCGACATAAACATAAAGTTTACGTTTTAACTTTTTATCTTTATCCGCGTTATCGTGGGACAATAACCTAGTTATATATATAATAACTTCATTAATTATTATATAACCTAAATTATTTAATTAATATTTAGTAAATTAATGAATGAGTATTGATAGGTTGTGGTGTATTGGACACCTATTAAAAAGTTATATATTTGATGGTCTTAAAAGATTTTCAGGATGATAATCTAAATATATGAGACGGTTTTTAATAAAATATAATTAAATAATATGTATTTTTCTAAAAAATAATTTACTATTTTTACAATAAGATAACTGACTAAAATATATTCTCAATGATATTGATGTTATATTATATTTTAATAAATACTATCAAGTGGAAAGTTATTACGTCATAGAATAGAGAACATTCCATAGTGTGAAAAAGACTTCCCAACGGTCTAAGCCACTATAAATTAAGCCAGATTAACTTATGAAATGGTCTTTCATCTTATGTTCAATTTACATATTTAAACTATAGTTTTTTTGGGTCAAGAAATGGAATTGATGAAGCTATTGAGTGTTTTGTGTGTGTTTGAATAAAGATGATTTTTGTTCGTGAAGGGTCCGAACTAAAATCATCAAGAATAATCAGAAGTGAAGTTTTCATTTCGGAGAACAAGTTAGTTCAGATACTCTGAACTAAATAAAGTTCATCCGAAGTGAAAATAAGCTGAAGAATAAGTTAAGTCAACAAGTTAACATTGAAGATATCAACTCGGAGGCTGAAGACTTTGATACAGAACTGCAGTGAACTCCCCGAGTTGAAATTAAGATGATGATATGTTGTAATAATTTAGTTCGTAGTGTTTTAGATTTTGTCTATAAATAGTGTGATAGGTTGTTATCAGTTTGTTGTCTTTGAACCCGGAACTCTCTCAAAGAGGTTCCGTCGAGCTTGAATGTATGTTGTAACAAGCTCGATCCAAAACTTGTAACCACTATCAATGAAATCTTAAACAGTTACGCATTTTGTTGTTGTTTATCAGTTTTTTCAATTTCAATCACAATTTCGATTTCATGTTTCCTTCATTTTGATTCCAAACTCAGGTCATGAGATTCCACATCATGACCTGTTTCAATTCGATTCGCTAAGTGATAGAGAGCCGAGTCAAATTCAGAACCTGTTAGTTTTATACTGTTATAAATTAAAATAGTTGAATTTAAATCAAAGTAAATTCGTTCCTTGTTAACTATAACCAATGTTCGTTAACAAAGTCATGTTTCATGATCAACATAAGAGTAAAATAGATAATATTTTTTTTTTTCATATTCAATTCTCTCAAAAGAAGAATTTCGGCGATTACTCCTTAACTCCGTGTACCTTTAGTACCAACTGGCATCAGTACCACCTACCATTTCAATTTTTTTCATATTCATTTTTTGTCACTAATTAGTAATTACACTAACCACATACATAATATGTCCAAGTTATATTTATGACACAAGGTCAGTGATACCGGTGTAACTAAATAAATCCATAATTTAAACCAAACATGATTTAATTTTTGAATTTGAAATCGTTTTATGGTTTTAGGTTCTGTAAACGATTCCACCTGAATTTAGAATTTGAGTTTCGAGTAGACCAGATTACCCAAAAACTAAGTATATAAAAGTGAGAGTTCTTACCGACTACTTCTAGACGATAAACTTTTGTTGATTTTATTAAATGTGCAAAATAGGGTTTTAATTCGTTTAATTTGAGTTTTAGTATGAATAAGATTTTGATATGTTCTTATATTTAGATTTTAGAGTGAACATGGTGTTACGATCCCCACATCGGCCATGTATGGGATTGGTTGGTGGTTTATAAGCCTAGGTGTCCCCTCCTCCTTCAACTTGATTTTTTGAGTGAGTTCTATATCTAGCTTATAGATACGAGCCTAGTATAGGATAAATTCGTATCAAGTGGTATCAGAGCAACCTACCTCTTCGGGTTCCAACACTCGGAGTGGTGGCATATGGAGTGGTGGATTGAACCAAAGGGGTGCCAACCGCGACCAACATAGTCGTGACCAACGAGATCGGAGTGGTGGTCTATGGACTGGTGGCTTGGACCAAAAGGGTGCCAACCGTGACCAACGAGGACGTTGGCTCTTCGAAGGGTGGTGTATTGTTACGATCCTACATCGGCCAAGTATGAGATTCGTTGGGGGTTTTATAAGTCTAGGTGTCCCTTTCTCTTTTAAGCTAGTTGTAGATTTTTGGAGTAAATTCTACAACTAGCTTATGGATAGGAACCTAATATGGAATGAGTTCGTATCACATGGTCTAGTAAACGTGTCATATGCTGTTTTTACTAATGATGCCATATTAATATAGACTTGATTGTACCGAAATACTAAAATAGTTTATAGCTTTGGACACAAAATTCGAGTGATTCTTACTAAAATAGTTTATAGCTTTGGACACAAAATTCGAGTGATTCTTTTCGGTTCTAATCAATGCTTATCGACTTTCTAATTTGAGGTAGTTTATGTAAATTTTAACTTTGAAATCGCATATTTTTGTATTTTAACAAAATTTAAAAAGGTCATTCATAATTATGTCGGGCCTATCGAGGATAATATATGTAATGCGAGTTTTGTGAATATTAATAGGCATGTGTAGTACATGAAGAGCTATATCAAAAATAATGAGCGGTAAGAATAACCTAAATATATTACAATAACGTATTTTATTTAAAACCCACAAAACAAATGACATAGAATCCCTTGAGAGCTTTTGGTACTTTATCTTCTAAGTGACCCATTTCCACCCAATTCAGCCATTAAGAAGGCCCTAACATGAAGTGGTTGTACATGTAGCTTGGTGTGGAAGATGATATATGTAATAAAAAAGGAAGATTTAGCAATCACAAATACGACGTAAAAATACTCGAAATAATGGCAACAAAACTTCCCTCAAAATAAATGGGTTCATTTAGGTTACAACTTTAATGGATACATTGACTGTTCATAAGTAAATAGTAGTGAAAATTTTAACCCATTTACTTATGAATAATGAATGGGTAGATTTAGGTTACGATTTATTTATACCGGGGCAAATATAAAACATACGGTTAATTGGGTTGAAACTTGAAAGTGCATAATGGGTCAAAAATAACCTAATGCATATTATCAATGGGCAGAAACAAAAAAAAGTGATATCAATAAGAATCTATATTTTTTTTCTGTACTTTGGGAGGTTTTAAAGTTTTATATCTAAAAAATTCACTTTCTAAGAGTTTTGACCCATTTACTATTATAGACTTTGGACAATTTACGACCCATTTGACCCATTCATAAGTAATTGATTCGAAATTGCACCCTCCACCCATTGGTAGGCCTTTTATATGATTATTCCACTAATATCACAAATATTTATATTTATTTCAACACATGATTTGAACTCACATCTCCTAGTTGATGGGTCACGATGATATAGGGCTAGGCCCCAAAACGTATTGGTTTTTATATGTTTATTTAAAATAAGGTATTCTCAAATATTAATTCTCTTTTTCGAAGTATCATATTCAATGTAAAGTATCTAACAAATAGATATATTCTTGCTTTGATACAAAGAAGTATCATATACATAGTGACAACTCGTGTGAAGTTAAAATTAGGTGTGTAAATTAGTCGACCGATTTTGAGGTCGTCTCGTTTAAGTTATATAGAGCACGAGATCAAGCCCGGTTCATCTCAAGTGTCATATGAAAGAATCGAGCTCAGCTCATGAGAAAATTTACAAGCTCAACTTCGACTCGTTTATATAGAAAAATTATTATTAGTTAATTACTTTATGTATATAAAATTAATCTTCTATAAAGTATATGATTATAGATATATCAAAAATGTAATGTATTGCTTTTCTAAAAAAGTATATAATGTATTATTTGAAATAACTTTTTATAATTTAAAATATAAAAACATTTCTTATTTAAGTATATATTATATTACATATATATTCATATTACATTATTTGAAAACTACTTTAACCTCGTTAAGGCTCGCGAATTTTGTGAATGAAGTTTGGGTTTGAGCTCGTTTATTAAAAGAGCTTTAAGTTTACTTCAAGCTTGGCTAGAACTCGTTTAGGCTCGTTCGAATTGAGATTTTATCGAGTCGAGCTCGAGTGGCTGACAAGTAATTCGGCTCATACACCCGTTGCAATAAAAAAATAGTTACGGTAAGCAGTTGTGTTTTATAGAAAATAAAACAGCAAACACCTTAACAGTAATAATTTGGAATCATAAAGATATAGCCACTATGTATAGATATCGTTTAAACTAAATTTAACAACTTAGAGGCTTGGGTTGTTTCTAAATCTGAAACAGGATCCGAGCAAAGTGAAACAAAGTCGGGTCAAAATAGAGAAAAATAGATCCCGAAACTGAACTAAGTTAAACCAGTTTATAAATAACGCAAAGACACTGATAAACGAAGTGATAATAAACCCAAAGATAAGGGAAACTGGATATGATTTCTACTTCGGTTGATGCATTTGGGTATTGTAGCAAGTCTCATAGCATCATTACCTCAACATAAATATCCAGCTTTCTGCGGATCCTTATTTGCACTTTCTTTAGCACGGGTGACTTGGCCAATATAAGTTTCGTGAAGTCCATTACTGGTTTCACGGACATGATTCAAGATAAACTAAAACCCATATTTAAACATTTTATAATACAATCATCATAGACCATCTCCCCAGAATCATACACGACCGAAAAAGACATTGAAAAAAAAGTGATAAAAACCCAAATGTTATCATGGTCGCTTGAATATGATTCTTGCTTTCGTTGAAGCACGCTCAAATTGTAACAAGCCTTTTAGCATCTTTATTTCTTCATGAAAATCCGTCTGGTTGTTTATCACTATTCTCACTCTCTTTAGCATCGGTGATTTGCCCAGGATAAGTTCAACAAAATCCATTCCCGGCTTCATGTTGGTGAAATTTGTAATCACTATTTCAGGAAGATGATACAAGTTAACGGACGAGTAGTCCTGCATATCAAAAGACTAATGGCAGCTGGTGACGCAGCTTCTACCGAGTCGAGCTTCAATTAAAAAGTAAAATATTTCAAAATCAAATTAAGCATGAGAAACATATATCAAAACATATTATATCATGTATACTATTTTACCTCAATTATAAGTTTCTCTATATTTGGGGAGGTTGTAACCAAAACAAGCGCAAATTGTAACTCAGCTTTTTTCGCAAAGCACAATCCGGAGAATTTAAGAACTTTGGTCAATCTCACAACAGCTGCTAAGTTGATAGAAAAAAGGTGGAACTCGAGTATTGGACCATGGTGTAGTAATAGGATTGGGTAGACAACGTGTAAGAGTTTATCCTTGACGGATAAGGACAGATGACGACGTGATCCCATAAAAAGTTGATTAGCAAACTCGAGTTTGGGAATGTTTAGGCAGTGGTACCTCCAGTCTCGAGATAGGATACATGTTCTGAATGCATCTCGCATTGGCATAAGAGTTAGGATCGTTTGTATGATATTCGAAGGAAGATTGCTAATCATATCAAAAGGTAAACCTTCACCTTCCATCCTAGAACAGTAGACAACACGTATAAAAAATGCTATAAAGAAGAAATATCACCAATAAATAAACTCACAATCTTTGGTATTATAACTCATGTCAATTACAGATTAAGGCGTGTTTGTTTTAGCTTATATAAATAATGGCCTTACGAGCGTATTGAAAACTGGAAAATTCAATAAGCTCGATTTTAGTGGCTTATGAGATTTTCAAAATCTAAGGAAACTCATAAGCCCAACATATGAGCTAAAACAAACACCCTCTAAAAACTCATACTCTAAAAACTCATATGGCTAAGTGCATGAGAATGCAATAAACTTTGACCGCTATTGTCCGTATCCAACTTTCAAAAACTCTATTGTGTGTATTCAACTTTTATCTTTATACAAATGATGTAAGAACCGAGTTTTTTTTTAGAAATTTAAACCGGTTGCACGTCAACAAAAACCCGGTTCTTTACATCATTTGTTAAAAAATAAGAGTTGAATACATACAATAGAGGTTTTCAAAGTTGAATACATACAATAGCAAATCGAACAAACACTACAACAAAAACAACTTTTGGCGACGACATGTCATAAGGTTTTCCCGACGACATGTCGTTGCCAAAAGGTTTTCCCGACGACATGTCGTCGGCGATAAGTCGTCGGGAAAAGTTCGTCGGGGAAACCATTTGGCGACAACAAATGGCGACGACTTGGTGGGGCCCACGTTGACTTTCAACGGATTTTAAAATTTTGTTTTAGCGACGACATGTCGTCGCTAAAAGATTTTCATTTTTTTTATTAAATTTATTATTTTTAATTAAAATTTATTATTAAAATAATTATTTATTATAAAAAAAAGTGGGGCCCTGGCCTTTGGCGACGACATGTCGGCGACAAAGGTCCTGCAGATTTTTTTTTTACAGCTTATTTTCCAGCTTTTCGCTCATACCGACCTGTACAGCTTATTCAAACAGCTTATTTCCAGAAAAGTTCAAACCCGACAATCAAATATATTAAAGTCATAATCATTAAAACATAAAATAATTATCCGAAATACACAAATAATCCGAAAATTTGATAACGAAACATAATAAAGAAAAACGATAAAATGTATTAAAAAATCTAAAATTGTTCAAACATACATGAATCAATCAACATTGTCTTCATCCGTATCGTCTTCCGTCTCTTCGCTTTGATGATCATCAACTACGGGATAATTTGGCACAACAAAACCCGGGTTTGATGCTTGAAACGCTTGCAAACATCGTCCCATCTCTTGTTGTACCCTTTGTTCGATCACATTGTCATTTATGTCCATAGTTGATGAACTTGGTTGATTTGATGAAGTTGGTAAAGAACTAGTCGCCGACATAGGTAGCTTTCTCCCCCGTCCACGATTGTGGCCACCACGCACTCCCAAAACCGCATCCATTATGTCCTCCTCACTTGTCAACGGGGATCGAGTCTTCAAATCAACCATTTGGCGCTAAAAAGTTACAAGATATTAATTATTAGTCGCGGTTGATAATATATAACCCATTTGACCCGTTTTTAGTTGTTTGATACTTAAAATTTATGTTTTACCCATATTGACCCGTTTCACCCATGTTAAGCTTTTTACCCGTTACAAAATGTTAATTAATAGTTTCGGTTGATAATATATAACCCATTTGACCCGTTTTTAGTTGTTTGATCCATATATCTTATGTTTTACCCGTTTTGACCCGTTTCACCCATTTTAAGCTTTTTACCCGTTTTACTCATTTTACTTACATGCAAAGTTTCCGCTTCCTTGGAAACCCATTCCTTGTTCCGCTTATCGACATGCATTTCCTCATAATTGTCGATATGACTCGGATAATCACGGTTCGGGTCCTCGTCTCGCTATTAACACATTAAATTAAATAATATCAATGAATCAAATTTATCACAACTAATTAAATACATAAATATTAATACTAATGAATGAAATGCTACTTACCCGATACACCCTCCTGCTAACATAAGATCGACTTCCATGCTTACTTGCGTATTTTTGTTTACTCCAATTTATAATCATACAATTCATAAACATACACTTTTTATATACAATTCATAATCATACAATTCATAAACATACAATTTCTAAACATACAATTCATATTCATACACTTTTCCAATTCATATTCATATTCATATTCATATTCATACACTTTTCCAATTCATATTCATATTCATATTCATATCTCTAAACATACAATTCATATTCATACACCTAGATAACACATTTCCAATTCTAAACATACAATCTATAAATACATTTCCATCATACAATTCTAAACATACAATTCTAAACATACAATCTATAAATACATTTCCAATTTATAAAAAAGTCTAACCTTTAAAAGAGGAGGAAGGAGATAACACCGGAAAAATCACACCCTACAATAACATAAATACCCAAATCAATAACATAACAAATTACAACCCTAAAAAATCCATAAATAGCTTAATTTTAATAAATAAAAAAAATATAATACCTAGATATGGTGGTGGTGGCGGGTATATGGTTGAGATGGGTATATGGTGGTGGTGGCGGGTATACGGTGGTGGTGCCGGTTATATATGGTGGTGGTGGCGGGTATATGGTGTAGGTGTTGATATTTGAGGGATTTTGTGAGATTTATGGTGTTTGGGTGGTTTGATGATGGTGGATGATGAATAATTAACAAAATAATTGCAAAATCGCCGGTTGGGGTTTGAGAGATTTGTGTTTGTGTTTTTGTGTTTGTGATAAATGATAGTTAGAAAAGGGATAAAATCTGCTCAGACCTTTCCCGACGACATTTCCCGACGACAAGTCGTGCCTAAAACCTAGTCGCGGGAAACGAAAAGTTTGGGGGGGAAAAGTGTTGACTTTTTTTTGACCACATTTCCCGACGACATGTCGTCGCCAAAACCCTATGGCGACGACATATATTTTGAATTTTTTTTTTTCCTATTTTCAATTTTCATTAAGATAAGAAATTGTAAAATAATAATGTATATTAATTAAAATAAGCCCTAATTAAAATAAGCCCTAACTTTTCGTCGATGCTAACTCATTTGTCAAATTCGGTGGTCTTGAAACTCATACACGACTTAAATCGACACTTATTACACCCGCATTAGATGTTCTCCGGAAATCATATATTGAAACTCATAACTATCTAGTAGCACATCATATCTTAGTTGCATCACGTTTTCGTTTCTCACCCATTAGATGTAACACATTATATAGTGTGATTGTTGATTAAAACCGGTTACACATTTGATTGAATTGTAATCGAACAGTTAATGATGTACGTAAAGGGATAGTAATTATCATTACTATCATATCATTGTTGTCGAAGTTTAATGATCGACCGATTTAAGCCTATATTTGTGTCAATAGAACCACTTACTCGATTGAATGATATCATTGCCAATTGTGTAACACACTCGAGATGCAATGATTCGTAATGTTGTTGATTACATGTAAAAAAGACTTTTAATAAAACCGGTTACACATTTGATTTAATTGGAATGATCGATATGATTTATGGTATAATCGAACAGTTAATGATGTACGTAAAGGGATAGTAATTATCATTACTATCATATCATTGTTGTCGAAGTTTAATGATCGACCGATTTAAGCCTATATTTGTGTCAATAGAACCACTTACTCGATTGAATGATATCATTGCCAATTGTGTAACACACTCGAGATGTAATGATTCGTAATGTTGTTGATTACATGTAAAAAGGACTTTTAATAAAACCGGTTACACATTTGATTGAATTGTAATGATCGATATGATTTATGGTATAATCGAACAGTTAATGATGTACGTAAAGGGATAGTAATTATCATTACTATCATATCATTGTTGTCGAAGTTTAATGATCGACCGATTTAAGCCTATATTTGTGTCAATAGAACCACTTACTCGATTGAATGATATCATTTCCAATTGTGTAACACACTCGAGATGCAATGATTCGTAATGTTGTTGATTACATGTAAAAAGGACTTTTAATAAAACCGGTTACACATTTGTTACTTAAACTCTTTACGCCTCTTTAAAATCTTACTATATACTATATATAAGTATGAGTATCTTTATAAACGTCTATCTATCTTCAAAGTACACATATATTTTCAATATCCAATCGTAATCTTAAAACCTAATGACAAAAGGACTTATCTTTTATCAAAACACGTTTGTAACTTAATTCCGAATGACTTATTATTTAAAGTATTTCAAACGTCTATAATACCTATTTATCATTATTATTTGAAATATTATACAAATCAAACATAAGTAAAGTATGTAATTATTAATATAACAATTTATTATAAATATATAGATATAATACTATAATTAGAGTTAATTACATGGTTCGTCCCTATGGTTTGCACCATTTTCACCCGTCCTCCCTAATAGTTTTTTATTACACCACTGGTACCTAAGTTTGAAATTCGTTGCCTCCAGAGTCCCTAAAATGGACGTGACGTTAAAAAGGCCGTTAAGTGTCCCCACGTGTGTCACACGTGAGGGGTAATTTCGTCAATTCAACGTGTTCATCCCCATTTTTAATATCCAGATACCAAAAATCCCAAACCCCAAAATCAAAACCTAGATTAAAACCCATTAAAACCCAGATTCAATCCTAAATAATCCTAAATAAACCCAAACCCAGATTCAACCAGATTCAATCCTAAATAATGGTGGATTGTTATCCGGACTCAGAACTGGAAATTTCACAAAATGGGTTCGTTATCCGGAGGTTCAATCTCTTCAATAGGAGAAACAGTAATAGTTGTGATGTACGGAAACAGTGAGAAAGGAAGTTTGGATGCTTTAGAGTGGGCGATTAAGTATATAGTCGGACCAAACGATACCCTTGTTGTTCTTGGAGTGTTGCCAGAGATCGGAAAGAGTAATCCTTCTTGTTTACCTTTTCACCTTGGTGTTGGCACCTCTGGCATTTGTAAGTTAATCTCTCTGAATTCATCTTTTGTATACTTAATTGTGTATATGGATAGAAAATTAACAAAGTTGTCGATCGAATAGTACCGACGAGGAATGAATTCTATATAATCAGATATAAAACTCGAGTTCTCAATGAATGGAGAATTGACACCATCTGAACTCCAAAACGAGATTGGGAGAAAGAAGAGAGAGTACCAAAAACTTCTCGAGCCTTACTACCACCATTGTAAAAGATGGAGGTTTGTGTCTTTCTTTAATTTCTACATTTTTATATTTACTTGCTTTGAAATAAATATTCAAGTCGGACTTGAAAATTCCATCTTACAGGTGAAGTTAGATATACGACTAGCTGCAAGATTAGAATCTAAGAAAGTAGCCGTCGAAGAAGCACAAAAGCTTGATCCTCGATGGATTGTGTTAGATGGGTACTACAGTTCATACTTAGACTGTTTTGATATTCCTATAAGGTAGCCGGTTGAATCTGGGTTTATTTAGGATTATTTAGGATTAAATCTGGGTTTTAAAACCTGGATATTAAAAATGGGGAAGATGATAGGTAAAAAGACGAAAATACCCTCACGTGTTATCCACGTGAGATGACTTAACGGCTGTTTTAACGGCACATCCAAAATAGGGACTTGCGAAGCAACAAATTTCAAACTTAGGTACCAGTGGTGTAATAAAAAACTATTAGGGAGGACGGGTGAAAATGGTGCAAACCATAGGGACGAACCATGTAATTAACTCCTATAATTATTACAATACAAATTATATATTACTTTTTTAAATAATATTTCAATTTCATATTACTTTTTCAAATAATATTTAAATTTTTAATGGATATAAGTATATTTAAAAAAATATATATATATTTTCTAAATAAATTATATTTAAATTAAATATAATTTAAAATAATATTTAATTATTATTATTTATTTCAGATTTTTTTTATTAAAAAGATTTTTTAAATTAATTTTAATTAAAATGAAATTTAATTATTAATTTTTTTTTATTAAAAAGGTAATTATTTTAATTATATTTTTAAATGATATTTAATTATTATTATTTTTTTATTAAAAAGGCTTTTGTCGCCAAAAGTAATATATTTTTAATTTTTAATTTTATTATTAAATGATATTTAATTATTAAATTTTTTTTTTACTAAAATAGTTTTCCCCAAGACATGTCGTCGCCAAAAGTGGCGCGGGAAATTATTTTCATATTCGCGCCAATATTTTTACACGACAAAAAAATATATATATATAATAAACCTTTCCCGACGACATGTCGCCGGGAAAAGTCTCGGTCGTTTTTTTGACCAAAAGAAAGTCAAAAAAACCAAATTTTTGTCGTTTAGTGGGACTTTAAGGCACGAAATGGTGTCGTCGGGAAAAGTGTCGTCGGGAAATGTTATAATTCTTGTAGTGAAAGTTTGTTACATTCTAATGCACTTATAGTAGACATTATCATCACATTGAACAATTCGTTTCCGACTAAGAAATCATTACACCTCACATTAAATAATAAATAGAGGTATACAGTTGAATTTAGAAGCTTATATTTCATCTTTACTGACTTACAAAAACAACAATATCAATAATAATCACATATACATATACATACTCAATTCAGGATAAACAGTTGTGCTTATAAAAAAAAGTGCTTATTTCAGCACAAAATAGGCTAATAAGCACTTATTTCAATATTCAAAAGAAAACCCTAGAACAGGTTACACTTATTTTCAGGTCGTAGCCGGTGTAGAACGAGCCGGTCATACGAACCCACTAAACTGTTAATTTTTTTAAGTTTTAGTAGAACTTTAGTGTAATCGTAATGCAATTGAAGTATAATTTTGATTATGAACCCACTGATTTTATACGCAAAGAATACTTAATTTAATTATAACCCGGATGAACAAATTTTCTGACTACCACTTGATTTGCTCTTAATCTTTACTTTAGATTTGAGAGGGTTTTTTCATGAAGAGGCGACCCGACCCGTTTCACACACCATGAAAAAGGTTCGGAGAGCAACATTTATAATTTTATATCAAGGACTACAATTAAGTTTAGATTTTGTTGATATCTTTAAGAAGTTAAGAAATCTTTTTTTAAATAACCATTCTTTTCGGTAAACTTATATTATGTGTCTTAATTTCTAAGTAAACCAAGTAAACCGTTAACAAATAACCGTTCTTTTTGGTAAACTTATATTAGATATTGAGTCAACAAATTTATATATTTGGAGTAAATTATATGTTATTGTTTTTTTGGTTGTACCAAACTAACAAATATCATCCTATACTTTGAAGAATACGTTGTTCATTTCTAAGGTACATATATATTTCTAAAGGTTTTTGTCCCTCGTCTTAACGACCGTTAAGTTACAATAATTGCATCGGGTTAATAAAATTAAGAATATGACTGAGATCAAAAAATTGGGAAAAACTCGACTCGTCACCCAACACCACGTTCTCTTTCTTAAGTGACATGTTTAATATTAACATGTGTTTGAAGCCATTATTGAAACCCACTTTTCCTCTTTTTATTTGGATAAGATCTTAATATAGATTAAAATATAAAACTCGTGCATGTTAAAAAATATATTTAAAAAAGTACTATCTAACATTATTTTAGAAATTATATATTTTGTTTACTGTTACTTTAAAATCTATAATATATATATAACATTAAACGAGCTTTTATCATATGTATGTAATTTCAAAAATAGTTGTCGTATATGTAAGAATTTACGTGACAGCCATGTAATATGGCATATCATCTATTTAGATGATTTTTTATAGACCGAATACAAATATGTATTTAAATTATATAAAATAAAAGACTAATTTAAAATTAGATATTATATACGTTTTAAAATAAGTTAGATACATTTTTCTTTCCTATTTAAATAGAACTAACATATCATTTTGGTTTTGTCCATTTTCCACCTTTAACTTTCTATCGCAAACATGAAAAAAGTCAAATACATCCAACTATTACCCTTTTTTGTTGAAAAACTTTATTAAGTATTGACGGTTAAACAAGATATATAACATTTAAAGTATTGTCAAGTATTATACACTATAAACTAGTTTATATCCCGTGTATTGTAGGGGCAAGTAAATAAAAACTATGTTAATACAACATGAAAAATATGTATGAATATTGTATGATAGCAGTAATTATTCATGATTGCTAAAAAAAAGGTAAAAAAAACTATATTGGATAGATAAATATAAAAGTTAAAATTTTTAATCATAAATACTTCTATTTACATTTTTAATCATAAATAGTAAATTTATATGTTAATAACTACTTAAAACTGTTTACATTTAAAAAAGCAATAAATCAGTAATATTTTACTTTACGAAAGAAAATTAAATTGAAGCTTTAAATTTGAGTAATATTTAAGTTTAAATAATTAAATTAGATCGGAGGGAAAGTTAAATCTTAAAATATATTTTTGTTAATTTTCGAACTTAATTTTATACAACAAACTAATTTAACTAAATCATATCAAGTATGATTCGTCAAAATATATATGTAAAGTAAGGTGTTGTTCTTTTGAACTAAAGGTTTTTCCTCTGAATCTGAATACCAGCTCTGAATAATCAGAGGTGGTCCAAAACTCTGAATCTGAATCTGAATCAAAACTCTGAATCCCCGTGAAAATCTTTGGCGTCCGAGAAGATTTGATCTCAGGTGGCTGCCACCAAAATGGCGAGAAGAAGAGAGAGAACAGTGAAGAGATGTTAGGGTTGGATTTTTTGAGTGGGTGACTGTAATAAAAATAAAAAAAAAGACCTAACCAGAGATGAAAAAAAGATATTTTATGTACGGTTGAATCAGAGATAAAAAGAGGTTTTTTGTCTCTGGTTGAAAAAAAAAAAAAACAACAAAATTTTTAAAACCTCTGACCGGGTCATAGTTAAAAGATTATTCAGACTTTTTTTTCAAAAAAGAATAGCACCTAACAATAGTTTTTATAATAACCTTCAATGTAATATGATGTCGAGTTTTTTATATAATAGAAAAAATTTACACCACGCATCAACAACTTTTTATTAGTCTATTTCACTTTAATTATTATCGAAAAATAGCAACAAAAAACTAGCTATAATCTCAAAATGAATTCATTATATCAGATTTCATTTTTAAATAGTAGGTTATTTATCCATGTTATAACATTGATTATTTAAAAATATATATATTTCTATTATTCAATAAATATAGATCGGATACTACTTATGAAAAGTCTAAACGATGAAATGATAAAAAAAAAAAAAAAAAATCTATTGCTCAATAAACATAGATCATGTAATAATTATGAAAAATATAGAAAATGATAAAAAAAAAAAAAAAAAAGTAAAAAACATTTATCAATCTTTAAAGAGTTAACTATTAATGAAAACTAAAATAAAGTATTTATAAAAAAAATAAATAATAATAATGACACGTGACAAATAAAAAATGTAACGAATATATAGATATAGATATAGATAACTAAAGGTAGTGTGCATATGTACAATTCATCCATTCATCATATATATACACCTCTCATGTATACTTAAATCTCCACACCATCGACCCTTTTACATAACATGGCCTTTCTCCGCCCATTCTCGGCTTTCGTCTTCCTCCTTCTGATAATCACATCACTTGTTTTACAATCATCACTCGCGAATTCACTCAAATGCACATCCGAAAAATTCAAAAACGCAAAAGTATTCGCAAAGTGCACCGATCTTCCTACACTCAGTTCCACACTCCACTACACTTTCACCCCCGAAAACTCATCCCTTTCAATCGCATTCATCGCACCTCCGCCCACACCCAATGGATGGATCGCTTGGGCAATCAACCCAACCCTAACTGGCATGATAGGATCTCAAACCCTAGTTGCATTCAAGAACTCTCATGGAACCATGATTGTAAAGACTTATAATATTACCTCGTATGAGGGGATCGTAGAAGGGAAGATTGCGTTTGAAGTGCCCGAATTAAGGGCTGAATTTTCGGGTGGAGTGATGAAGATCTTTGCCACGGTGAAGTTGCCCGAGACTATGACCAAGTTGAACCATGTGTGGCAAGTTGGTGGTTCGGTTATGAATGGAATGCCCATGAAACACGCATTTTTGCCCGATAATTTGAATGCTAAGGGGACACTTGAATTAGTAGGGAAGGGTAATAGTACCACAACCAGTGGTCCGACACCCGGTAGTCTGGCAGCCGATAGTCCTACTGTTGCTCCCAGCACTAGTTCGGCATCCATAAATGTTGTAATGTATGGGATGCTTGTATTTCTAGGATGTTTATTACGGTTTTCCTGAAAACCGTAAAACTTGCTAGTTGTATGTTGTATTATATGTTAATTATTTACCTCTACACCTTTAAGAATACATTTCACTTGGTTGAAATATTGTCTAAAATACCTATGTCTAAGTAAATTGCAAGTGAATTTTTATCATTTTATTTTGGTAAGTCGAAAAAATGAACCGAAAATCTGTCACACGGGCACGAGTAAGCTTTTGTAGTTGTGGGGAGTGCATAGCCAAATTTGCAATTTACTCTAAAAGTAATTACAAAGCAGGGGTGAATATAAAAACCGAAAAGAAAAAAAATAAAAAATAATGTTATGGTTTTTAATTTCTCTAAAACCAGATATTTCAGTTCGATTCGGTTTAAACTGAGCTATTTTCTATTATATGATATATTTTTTTTATTTTGTGTTAGAATGGAAGATGACGTTATATTTTCAATAAGTTTTACTATTTAGGTTTGCAATTTTGTTTGTAACAATAGTTTTGTTTGTAACTTTTAAAGTTAGATAATTGAATATTTCAATTATTGATTGATTTATGTTGCATATTGAGAGACTTTTAGTTGTTGATTCATGTATCAAATAAAATTGTAAACTCAAACTAAACCAAACTAAAAAATCGAAATTTTAGTTTGGTTTCAGTTTTACCATTAAACTGAGCCATACTAAATTATACTTATCCCTATTTCAAAGTTTTTCGATAGATACCAAAATGCCATTTAATTTATAGCCTAACTATCATATAAATCGAATCTCAAACTTTATAAGGTTCATCGATTAAGTCTTTAGAAAAGCCTTGAATTCTGAAGAGTCAAACCATGACAATATAGTTTGGTGTCTATCAATGATGGGTCTGATAAAGTTGCGCTTATATGTGCGCATATATTGCTTTAAAAAAAATATAAAAGTGTTTTTTAGTATCTTTATACCCATTAGGAAAATATATATAAGAACTCTTCCTTGTATGATTAACTGCTAATTTATTTTTTATATATATATGGAGAAATTTATCAAAGAAATACAACTATAATATATAACTAACTGAACATCGTATATCATTAACGATGTGAAATAATATGAGTTATGATTTCAAATATTTTTCGTTTCATTTATATGAACGTCTTTTCAGCTTTACCTTTTAAATTCGTATTTGTCGAAAAGTAATCGAAAATAATAAAATTATAATATGTTGAATCTAGTCTTACAGTAAAACGTATAAATGACAACCGAGTTAAATTATATAATTCTACCGAGCGAATCATGGGCATTCATATCTCGGTCAAAGGGAACTGTGCGCGATTCTCTCGTGAATCGCCTTTAGCAAGGTATGAAGAAAGAGGGAGAGAGAATGAGAAATCACTCGAGTGTTAAGGAGAGGAGGGGAGAGTTCGACCGTCCTAAGCCAATCAGAACGGCAAAGAAGAGTCTATTCGGCGACCGGGTGGGTTGACCCGGGCCCGGGCAAACCTTCCAACAAGCAGAATAGAAGGTGACCACAAAGCCATCTCTCTGGGAGGCTACTACCCATAAGGCAATTTTTATATACAAAAGTTTAACATATAAAAGATATTTTAAAATTAAAGTGATAGTATCAATATTTTTTTTTAAATATTAAATTGAAAATATATATTAATGATATAATAGGGTTGAGATCAAGAAAGACTATTAAAAAATTTGAGATCAAATGGACCAATCACAACTCTTTATTTCAAAAACCTATCATAACTTTTTTTTTTGTTTAAAAATTAATTATCTCATAAACGGTAAATGTATTAAACGAATAAATTGTACCATTAAAACGAGCATTTTCTCCTCTTTCTATAGAGCATCCACTCGATATACTTTTGACGAAATTCATTTTCGGGGTTTTTTACGGGTTTTGAAATTTTATATTATAAATCACTGTTTTATCATATGTGATATCAGTAGTTGACATATTATTTGTTTGTTTTTCTTTTTGATTTAAGTTGAATGTATGTAATATAACAAATTTATGTTTCGAAACTCGTATTTAGTGTTCAAATCATATGTGATATTGTCTTATGAATTTCAACATTTGACCATAAACGAAAAAATAAAAGTCATCAAAATTCGAACTTTTTTATGGGTCTATATAGGTTATACGTTGTATAACATTGTTGTGTATTAAAATTCATATTTAGAGTTAAAATCATGTGTGTTATTGTCTTTTAAGTTTTAAAATTGTTACATACATAATATCATATATAATTTATATTTATATCATATATGATTTTTATTTATATCATATATGATTTACGGTAATATCACATATTATAGTGTATTATCATATATGATTTTAGTATATATCACATATGATTTATATTCATATCATATATGATTTACATTAATATCAAATATGATATAGTATTATCATATGTGATTTTAGTATATATCACATATGATTTATATTCATATCATATATGATTTAAACTAATATCACATAGGATATAATATTATCATATGCGATTTTAATATATATCACATATGATTTATATTCATATCATATATGATTTACAGTAATATCACATATGATATAGTAGTATCATATGTGATTTTAGTATATCACATTTTATGTCAAAAAACGAGAAAAAATAAAACTAGTTAAAATTCGATTTTTTTTCTAAATTTAGGTAGTTTATACATTTTATAGTAATTCTCTTTTATACAATTTTACGTAATGATGTAAAGATCATATATGATATTATCGTTATAATTTCAATACCCAAAAAAAGAAAGAAAAAAAAGTCGTCGAAAGTATATAACATCACTGCTTGATAGTGTTAGTAGGGAATAGGCTCGATACATATAACCTATAAGCCCTAAAAAGCTAACACAACACAGGATAAAGGCTAAGTCCCTTCTACATCAAGGAAAGGCTCTTAGTCCCTTCCACATTATGCAGGCTCTCAGTCCTTTCCCGAACATCCGACACTTAGGCCCTGGTACCCGACACTCGTGCTCCGGCGCCGGCACTCAGGCCTCAGCTCCCGGCTCCAGGATCCAACTGGCCGGCTCCCGGCCTCCCGGCTCCCGGCTCCGGCCTTCCGGATCCCGGCCCTCCGGCTCCCGCCTTCCGGCTCCCGGCTCCGGCCTCCCGCCTTCCGGCTCCGGCCTTCCGGCTCCCGGCTCCGGCTCCGCCTTCCGGCTTCCGGCTGCCGGCTCCAGCCTCCGGCTTCCGGCTTCCGGCTGCCGGCTCCGGCCTCCCGGCTCCCGGCTCCCGGCTCCGGCCTCCGCCTTCCGGCTGCCGGCTCCGGCCTTCCGGCTCCCGGCTCCGGCCTCCCGACTCCCGGCTCCGGCCTCCGCCTTCCGGCTACCGACCTCCGGCCTCCCGGTCTCCTGACTCTCGGCTCCCGGCTCCGACCTCCGTCCGGCCTCCCGATCTCGTGACTCTCGGGTTCCTGGTCCTTGACTTCATTGGTGTTCCCTCTAAGCACTGTGCCAGACGGTCTTAAGCTCCTGCCCTAGGATTCAGACCGTTAGCATCATTATGAACAAAGGCGTTACCCTTTGTTCTCCCATAATGATAACAATAATGTCACGAACGTTGGAACCCCATGAATAGCATTCAAGAGCCATGATAAGCCTTTATGGCCAACCGTTTCCCATGTTTGGGATTGTTGGGTATAAATACCCTACCCTGATACAGTTCAAGCAGAGGCCAACACTCCATACATCTCTCACACAGATATCATCATCTTCATCATTCCCATCCAACTTACACACAGTACCTGGCCAGCATACCTACTTGCCGTAGCAATCATCTTCCTCACATACTCACTGACTGGAATACTTAAACATATTCCATCAAGCCCTTCCGATCAATCTCTTGTCCACCTTAGACTCGCCAAGAGTCTGTTAGGTTTGCACTGCTTGAGCAGGAGGCCAAGAGAGTGATCAATCTAACCCAAGTTACTGAGCCTGCTACTATTTGCTCAAACATTGGCGCCATCCGTGGGACACGTTTTAGCAACGGTGTCTCATTTCATTTCTATCTTTTTTCATTTCATTTCTTAGTTTCACCACCATTTTTTCTTCTCCATGGAAGGAAATTCCTCATCACAAATCGGTTCACTTAAGCCAAAGACAACCACCAATACCCCATCCACCACCCTAGCTAATTACATATAAATGACGAATGAAGAGGTACATCTGCCAATTCTATGGCTGCTATCCAAGAAAGATTACAAGATGGTCTGATCTATACATCCCATTTAGATCATAAAATATTTTTCTTTTTCTTTTTCTTCTCAAGTTTTACACGTCCAAAGCAATTTGCAATGCTGACTCGGACCATTGATGTTGGTCAAGCAGAAAAATATAAAGTGGTCAGATCTATGTATCCCACAAAGGCACTGGATGCCATGAGACTTTCGGCCTACAAAGTCCTACTGGGTAGGCTCTCAAAAAATTTGGATCAATTCCATCTACCATCCATGACGTGGCACAATGTCATACCCTAGTTGGCATAACCACAAGGATGCACTGGCCAGGATATAGATCTAAAAGTGTCATGAACACAATATGGATCTAAACGTATCATGGAAATAATCCGGATGAGAAAGTGTCATGGATATAGTATGCATCTAAATAATGTCATGGACACAATACAGATCTAAAAGTCTCAGGGACACAAGACTGATCTGAAAGTGTCACGGGAACAATAAAAACCTAAAAGTGCCATGGGCACAATAAAGAGTAACAAACTTGATTTACACATTACTAATCCGGATGGAAGAAACTTTGCTAGAATATTATCCATCCTTACATGATACCCATCCTGACATGATAGTTATCCCGGCATTGATAGTCGTCCTGGAAAGATAGCCATCATGGCGTAATAGCCATCTTGGCATGATAACCGTCCTGGAATGGTAGTCATTTCATTTCCATTCATCCAGTTACTAGTAGTACATCTTTCCAATGAAGGAAGTAACTTATCTCGAGTCATTTCACCAACACCAGAAATTGCCACCACGATCTCAAATGCCTACTCAATGTCATAAGGATGATATATTCGACCTCTTTAAACAAAGGTTTGCATCTCATTTCCACAAACCAGGATCATTGATCCGGACAAAAATAAATAAATAAATAAATAAATTAAGCCAGATCCGGACAGCCGACCATTTCGGCCAGCTCCGGACAGTCGGCCAGTTATGCCAGAGCCATTTTAGCCATTTCCGGACAGCCGACCATTTCGGCCAGGTCCTGACAGCCGGCCAATTAGGCCAGCTCCGGACACCCGACCAGGTCGGCCAAATCCGGACAGTCGGCTAGTTAAGCCGACCTTGATATTCGGCCAGCTTGGACAGCCGACCAATTTGGAAAAAATTTGATATTTTTGTCCGGACTTGATATTTTTTGTCCGGACTTGATATTTTCGTCCGACACACTTGATATTTAGTGTCGACCTTGATATTTGGCCAGCTTGGACAGCCGGCCAATTTGGCAAAAAATTGATATTTTTGTGCGGACTTGATATTTTTCGTCCGAACTTGATATTTTCGTCCGACACACTTGATATTTAGTGTCGGACCTTAATATTCGGCGCTTGGACAGCCGGCCAATTTAAAAAAAAAAAACATAATAATAATAAATAAATAAATAATAAAAAAAAAATCACCTCCCACGGAGAAAATGGTTTTACCTCCAAGAGGGAAACAGTGTTACCTCCCAGGAGAGGAAAGGGTTCCACCCCTCTCTCATCCCTCCAAATGGGAAGAGTTTCATAACCTCATATCCCTTCCAAGAGGGGAAAAAGTTTCACCCCTCCCATCCCTCTCCCTCCAAGGAGGAAGGGTTCCACCTCTCTCAATAGAGGAAAGGTTTAACCCCTCTCATCTCTCCCAAGAAGGAAAGGGTTCCACTCCTCCTAAGAGAGGAAAAGTTTCATCATCTTGGAAGGAAAGGATTTCAGCTCCTCACAAAAATGAAAGGTTTTACCAACTCTCACCCCTCCCAAGTCCCAAGGGGGAAGGGTTTCACCGACACGGGATACAAGTGCCAGACCAAGGCAAGAGTGCCGGACCAAGGCACAAGTGCTGGACCAAGGCAAGGCAAGAGTGCCGGACCAAGACACTACTGCCGGACCAAGGCACAAGTGTTGGACCAAGGCACGAGTGCCGTCTTGCCAAGGCACGAGTGCCATACCACGTATGTCTGCCCACAAGTGCTCAGGAAGGATTTCAACTTCCCTAAGATGAAAGGATTTCACATCCACCAGGAAGGATTTCACCTCCTCCCAACAGGAAGAATTTCACCTCCTCTCCCAAGAGAGAGGGATTTCACATCCACCAGGAAGGATTTCACCTCCTCCCAACAGGAAGAATTTCACCTCCTCTCCCAAGAGAGAGGGATTTCACATCCTCCAGGAAATGATTCCATCTCCCCCAAGAGGGAAGGATCTCACCCCTACCAGCAGGGAATGCTTTCACCTCCTCCCAAGAGAAAAAGCTTTCAGCTCCTACCAGCAGGGAAAGGTTTCACCTTATTCACCTCCTTCCAATGAGGGATTTTACCTCATCCTCAAAGGGAAATATCTTACGGAGAAGGATATCCTTTCTCTCAACATAGAAGGATCTTATATCCTCCCAAGAGGGAATGATATAACTCCTTCTGACAGAAAAGGACCGTACCTACTCACAGCAAGGAAGGATCTTACCCCCTCCCAAAAGTGAAGGGATTTTGCCTCCTCCCTACCAGCCTACTCATCTTCCGCTCGGCCGCACACCGCCTGTCACCCGACCAGTTTGACAAGATTTGACAGCCAGTCTCAGCATATCTATCCTATCAACATAAAACAGTGCAGGTGCCATCATCCTTGGCAACAAGTTTTCAAGATAAAAGTAGCAAGGATATCATAGCGGTCAATGAAGGAAGGAAAGATCGAACACCTTATCCCAGGAGCTAGACCATAGGTGAACAAATCCCCAACTAACAAGGATTGTGGAAGAAGGAGGACGACATAGATTACCTTAGACGGCCACATATTCACCACCCATGATGGACTTGGTATCAACATGGGAAAACATTCTTCAAGGTAATTACTCTCATATTTTATTTCAATTAATAAATACTTTTTTGTCAAAATCATGGAATGTCATGTTCAAGAATAACACGTGGTCCGATCTATGTATCCCGCAAAGTCTTGGAAGGCCATGAGCCTAAATAAAATAATATTGGTCTGATCATGTATCCCAATAATACCAAATGAAGCAATACCTTTTATTACAAGGTTAGGACATTGCACACACGTGCGTACACAATCACATAATTCTGAACAACGTTCAGACCAAGTGCATTGGGGCAAGATGGATATTTAAATCCAAGCCACACATGCACATCATCATATACATAACTCTGAACAACGTTCAGACCAAGTGCCTAGGCTAAGATGGACATTTTTGTCTAGGCCAAACATGCACATCATCATTTTCGTCTTTTCACCTACTTGGGGAAAGGCAAGCACTTCTCATTGGGAAGCGACAATCCTCGCGAGTAACAAATAAATAAAGGTTAACCAACAAAAAGTGTCATAGGCACAGTGCCACGAGCAAAATATAAACTTTAAAAGATGCTACATGCATCTGAAAAATGTCATAGGCATATAAGAACTTGTCACTGCCATCCAGTTGTCATAGTCACTGTATGTAATAAGCCATGGGCATAACACATGCAACGGGCACACAAGAAAGAGTCATAAGCACAATGATATTGTAATATTCAAAAGGTGTCATAGACACCAACATAAAATTCAAAAATGTCTTGGACATCTATATGTAACATAAACATCTGACAAAGCTATGAAGCCACATAAATGTTATTGGTCTGATCATCCAATAATACATTATTTTTTCATTTCAAGGTTATATAATGTAAAACCATCACATACAAAATTTATAGCAACAAACACAAAAAGAAAATACTAAGGCTTTCGTGAAATGAGAGTAAGGATGTCTGGCACAGACATATCAAAACCTTCCACGAGTCAGCTCCTGATTGGAAAAGCTCGAGTCTTCAACATACCATTGTCACACAACATATCCCCGTGACCCAATGGATCGGAATAAGGCAGCACTGCAATCCCAACACCAGGGTAAAGAGTCTGCAAGATGTCTCTCATGCATAAGAAATGACTATTGGCATCCCAAGGCACATATATCACGTTAGGGTGATTAAGTACGTGATTAAGCACAATCGCGAAGACATCTAATAAATCCCTTTTAGAAGGAATGGCAGAATCCATACATGCCAACCACATTTTGTCTTCCTTACATCGAGTGAGATGGGCATTCTTCTTAGTCAATCTACCTTTGACCATCCAAGTGTGATGCACACAATACAAATCTAAATATGTCATGGGCACAATAGATAGTCAAAAGTGTCATAGACACATTACTTATCCAAATGTCGTAGTACAATGGAAAGAATACTTGTGATGGACACACTCTGAAGGTTCAAATCCCAATCAGTTTGAAGTCCATATGTATGCACTTAGCAATCTGGCACCATCCTCCTTCATCCACTTCATGAAAGAGCTACTTGTGCAGATACTAAAAAATATCATAGACAATAACTAGGCGAAGACATGCCAAGCGTGGAAAAGGCAAGGTCAAACCCAAAGCAAAGCCATTAAATGCATGAAGTTAGGCTTCAAAACTTTATTTTTTAAAGCCTAACTGGGGGGCATGATAGTGTTAGTAGGGAATAGGCTCGATACATATAACCTATAAGCCCTAAAAAGCTAACACAACACAGGATAAAGGCTAAGTCCCTTCTACATCAAGGAAAGGCTCTTAGTCCCTTCCACATTATGCAGGCTCTCAGTCCTTTCCCGAACATCCGACACTTAGGCCCTGGTACCCGACACTCGTGCTCCGGCGCCGGCACTCAGGCCTCAGCTCCCGGCTCCAGGATCCAACTGGCCGGCTCCCGGCCTCCCGGCTCCCGGCTCCGGCCTTCCGGATCCCGGCCCTCCGGCTCCCGCCTTCCGGCTCCCGGCTCCGGCCTCCCGCCTTCCGGCTCCGGCCTTCCGGCTCCCGGCTCCGGCTCCGCCTTCCGGCTTCCGGCTGCCGGCTCCAGCCTCCGGCTTCCGGCTTCCGGCTGCCGGCTCCGGCCTCCCGGCTCCCGGCTCCCGGCTCCGGCCTCCGCCTTCCGGCTGCCGGCTCCGGCCTTCCGGCTCCCGGCTCCGGCCTCCCGACTCCCGGCTCCGGCCTCCGCCTTCCGGCTACCGACCTCCGGCCTCCCGGTCTCCTGACTCTCGGCTCCCGGCTCCGACCTCCGTCCGGCCTCCCGATCTCGTGACTCTCGGGTTCCTGGTCCTTGACTTCATTGGTGTTCCCTCTAAGCACTGTGCCAGACGGTCTTAAGCTCCTGCCCTAGGATTCAGACCGTTAGCATCATTATGAACAAAGGCGTTACCCTTTGTTCTCCCATAATGATAACAATAATGTCACGAACGTTGGAACCCCATGAATAGCATTCAAGAGCCATGATAAGCCTTTATGGCCAACCGTTTCCCATGTTTGGGATTGTTGGGTATAAATACCCTACCCTGATACAGTTCAAGCAGAGGCCAACACTCCATACATCTCTCACACAGATATCATCATCTTCATCATTCCCATCCAACTTACACACAGTACCTGGCCAGCATACCTACTTGCCGTAGCAATCATCTTCCTCACATACTCACTGACTGGAATACTTAAACATATTCCATCAAGCCCTTCCGATCAATCTCTTGTCCACCTTAGACTCGCCAAGAGTCTGTTAGGTTTGCACTGCTTGAGCAGGAGGCCAAGAGAGTGATCAATCTAACCCAAGTTACTGAGCCTGCTACTATTTGCTCAAACACTGCTCTAATTAAAGATAAAAATGAGACGATCGCAACGGTGTATTTTGTTTCGTCTAACGATCAACGGTTTGTGAGATAAATTAATTTAAAAAACTAAAAGAAAAATGAGTTTTGGTTTTAATCTTATTAAAATGGGATTAAAAGCCAAAATGATATGTTTTTGTCTCAAGAAAATTATGGGTATTAAATGACCTTTTCTCATAATATAATATTATTATAATTTTGATCTAAAAGTTTAAAATTAATCTTAAAATTTCATAGTCAACACTTCCTAATATATGTTTTGATTGATCTCTTTAAGTATATATTATAAATAACATGCTATTTTTTTTAAATGCCATTAATAAATCAACCTAACAAATGGAAAAGAGAAAAGTAAAAAGCAATTTAGTAATTAGCCCTTTTCAATTATTATAACTTTACTTTTAATAATTCTGACATTTTTATAATTTAAATAGTTAAGTTATTTTTTTCATCTTAAAAAGTGTTTTAAAATAAAAAATATTTAAATAATATTAAATAATTAAATAATTAAAAAATTTATGTTATAGTATGTACAAGATAATAATCAGAAATTTTATGTTTATGAAACTTTTAAGTTATTATAAAAAAACAATCCTACATTTATAATAACATATATACAATTACGTTTATAATGTTTATAGTTATAATATTATAATTCCATGTTTTGATATTGTGTATTAGAAGATTTAAAATAATAATAAGATAAAATATAGTCCAAATTGATCAGTTTTTATTATATTTCTTTTATTTCAATGGAGATTGAATGAAAGAGAATATAATTATTTATTATAATGGATGTAAAATAAAAATAGTTTTTATAACATCATCGACTGAAATAAAATAATTAACTCATATAAAAGATTTTAATTTATCACGTGATATTTAAGAGTTATTTTATCAAAGAATAAATATTATACCATTAAACTAATGATATCAGCTATTCAAAATTTAAATGTAGCATTATTTTTGGAACGAAGGAGCTTATTAAGGGGTGTTTGTTTGAACTTATATAAGAAGCTTATGACTTATGAATATTTCGTCTTATGTTTTATAAGCCTAGATTTTTCGGTTATATAACCGTTTATAGGCTTAATATTGTTTAATATCACATAATAAACAGTAATAAACCCATAATTAATTACATAAGCCATAAAATTTTGACCATTAGACGAAATTTCCATAAATAAGAAAGCTTCTTACATAAGCCAAACAAACACACCCTAATAACAGGGAATATTCATCTTCTTTTCACCCAAAAGCTTCAATTCTCTATAATTTCTTCAACAAGGTATCCTAAACAACTCTCAATTGATTCAGTTCTTACATGTGATTCCTGTCTTTGACTTGACTTGTGTTTCGATTTGAAATAGTTGTTATTGTTTTTTGCTTTGATGGGAGATTTTGGGAGTGTTTGTTTTGCCTTGTTTACGGCTTATGACCTTATGTGAATTTTAAAAAGCTCACAAGCCCTACTTTTTCTTGCTTACGAGCTTATCAAGTTGTTGAGTATATGAGTTTAAATAAGTCATAACGAGTTTATGAGTTTTTCAAAATTTACATAACCTCATAAGCCGTAAACAAGCCGAAACAAACACCCCCTTAATAGCATTATTTTAAAACGCAAAACGTAAATTGTTTAAGTAAAACTACCTTTTAGTTTAGTTTATAAAGATATAAGCACTTATTTCTAAGCATCTTAATCGCTCAAGTGTTTATATAGAATTATATATATATATCCAAGGTACATCTTTTATCGAATAGTGCATTGTATAATATCCACTTGCATATGTTATAAACTTTCAAAAATTGTTTCAATATGCATACTCAGCTCACCTGTCATGGGTATTTTAGTGATTTTTTGGGATATGACATGTCAGCAAAACGTTTCGAAAGTTGATAAAGTATAGTGAAACAGTTTGAAGTAAAGGTATCGAATCGGTACATTGATAACAGTATTGGAATTTTTTATAAAACTACCTGGTTTTCAAAATTACCCCGGTTTTCGAGCTTAGTACAACATGTAAAGGGAAAGAAACCTTTACATGGGTCGCACCTACTAGGTGCGACCTATGTGAAAGATAAAAAAAAAACCCGTTGTGTTGATGGGTCGCACCTGCCAGGTGCGATCCATCAACACCTGACACCCTTTAGAGGGGTCGCACCTAGCATGTTTCACCCATGTGAAGACCACTTCCATGCATGCAACGTAGAAATTCTAAACACTTACACAAAATAAAACAACATACACATCTCCATTTATTTTCTCTTCTTGCCTCCAAACAAGGAGATGTGTATGTTGTTTTATTTTGTGTAAGTGTTTGTGATATATAGGCAGAATTTCTAAGTTGCATGCATGGAAGTGGTCTTCACAGGGGTCGCACCATCGCACCTCGCAGGTACGACCCATCAACACAAGGGTTTTTTTATCTCACATAGGTCGCACCTAGTAGGTGCAACCCATGTAAAGGTTTCTTTCCTTTTACATGGGTCGCACCTACTAGGTGCGACTAGGGTAGTTTTGTACTAAGCTCGAAAACCAGGGTAGTTTTGATAATGGTTTTAAAAAACCGGGTAGTTTTATAAAAATTCGACAGTATTACTATTATATACCGAATTTTAAATGTTATTTAACATTTGGCTGTGCAAGAGGCTAATTCATTTTTTCTCAATTTGATCAACAGTTGAAAGATGAAAGCTCAGCGTTTACCACCGGACATTATCAGTGATTTACCTTCAAGCATAATACAAAATATTCTAACTCTTATGCCATTACGAGATGCATTCAAAACTAGCATTTTGTCTCGGAAGTGGAGGTATCATTGTGTAAACATATCCAAACTTGTGTTCGGAAATAAACTGTTTGAAGGATCTACTAGTTATCAGTTATCAAACAAGCATCAAATGTTTCTTGTTATCAACACAATACTGTTACTACACCATGCTCCAGTCCTCGAGTTCGGTCTATGTTTAACCAAACTAGAAAGCTGTTGTGAGATTGACCAGATCATACTTCATCTAGCAAGGAACACCACACTTGAGAAATTTTCTCTTTACATCGGGTCGGGTAATGCCCATAAGTTACCCTCGTCCTTCTTTTCGTTGCAAAAACTAACACACATAACCCTTCTTCGTTGTGCAATTGATCCTAAATCAGCCTTTTCTGGTTTTAGTAGACTCACAAGCGTACGCTTTTACTATGTCATGATATCCAAAAACGTGCTATTACATTTTCTTAGGTCTTGCCCTCTAATTAAGAATTTGACTCTGGTAAGATAAGACCCAACATATCTTCATTCTTATTGATAGAAGACTTTCATGAATAAGCACTTGAGTAGTTTCAATCTATTTAATATACTGCAGATTGAAGATGGTACCTATTTCACGGGAAGCGGATATTCCTACTTTTATGACCTATTTCATTGCTTGCCTTTAATTGAGCATCTGCATATGAATCGGTGGCCCGTTGAGGTAATCTATTTCTAGACTGTGTAACTAAAAGTATAGTATTTGACTCATTTTTGTTTTTGATTAAAGGTCTTTGCTTCGGGTGTTATCCCACAGAAGTTCCCAAATGCGATAGTCCACCTCAAAGTTCTTGTTTTATCTGGAATATCCTTTGCAAAAGAAAAGGAATTACGTTCCGCCCTTCTTTTAGTTACAAGCTCACCAAATATAGAGAAAGTTAAAATTGAGGTAATATAGTATAAATGCTATATATATATATATATATATATATATATATATATATATATATATATATATATATATATATATATATATATATATATATATATATATATATTGCTCGTGTGTGTTTTTACTTAGAGGTATCTTTCTTTTTAATAGAGGCTCAAACTAACGGAAGGGGCGTCACAATCTACTATGAACCTCATTGACCAACAAGACTACTCATATGTTAGGTTGGATAATCTTCGTGAATTAGAGATAACAGAATTCAGCGGCTTCAAGATAGAAATTGACTTTGTGAAGCTTATATTGGCCAAATCACCAATACTAAACAAAGTACAAGTGGTGATTCAACAGAAGTTTCGTTCTGATGATAAAGTTTTGATACTACAAGAGTTGCAAGAGCTTCCACGTGCGTCGAGTATCGCAAAAATCATAGTTAGGTGACTGTGATTTCGACTTCAGCAGATTGATGTTCTTTTGAACTCGTCTTCACTTAGTTGTGTGATGTTTTGTTGGATCGTTTTATTTCAAAGTCAGTCTCTACTTTGAGCTTAGTATTTATAATGTGTTTTGAAAAGAAACCTCTGTTCTTAGTGTTTCTGGAGAATCATTTTGATCTTTATTTATGTCGTCTGTCATTTACATCGATAAGAAATAGGTAAATTTCCCCTCATTTACACCAACCCACCAACTCGTTCCAAGTTACGAGTTGTTTCGACTGGTAGTGAGTTGTCCAGAAATCCGCGAGTCAGGATTATTCATGAGTAATGTTTCAGGTTCCAATCAACACGTTTTAGTTGAGTTTTTGCTTGACACTCCGATTTTAGATATACCATGTTTGTTTTCTTAAAAGTCTGACTTTTGAGAGAAGAAAAAAAAGAGCCTCTGCTTAACAATAGAAAACTACCCAAAAAGACATCAAAAGGAAACTCGAGGTGGTCCAAGATTAACATCAACGTTCAAACATTTTACAATCCGGTCATCGCAAACATCTTAAGAATCATAAACAATCCAAAAAGACATTAAAACACAAAGTCAAGGCGATCTAAGGAAAGCCAAAATTCCATAAAAAAAAGTTATGGTCGTTTAAATATGATCTCTAATTTGACTGATACACGTTGATACTGAAGCAAATCTCTTAGCATCTTTACTTCATCGTGAACAGTAACCCAATTCTCGATCACTATCTCCAGTTTCTTTAGCATGGGAGACTTGGCCAAAATAAACTTCACAAAATCCATTAATGGCTTCATGTTATAGAAATGTGTAATCTCTAGCTCGCGGAGATGGTCCAACATAACGTATGAGTAGTCTTGCAAATCAAGGAAGTTTGTGACAGTTTGCGATATGGCTTCTGTCGAGAGAGATATCTATGAAAGCGGAAATAGTAAAATAAAAGCATGAGAATGAATTATTCAAAAACATTGAAGGATTTATACTATCATTACCTCAATTTTAATATGCTCAATATTTGGAGAGTTTGTAACCAAAAGGATAATCGAATGTAAATCAACTTCTCTAGCAAAGCACAATCCATGTAGCTTAAGACCTTCGAGATGGACAAGTTGAGTCGGGAGCTTTTGTGGCGTAACACTTGTAGCAAAGCACTTTATCCAAAATCCAAAAATCAGCGATTAATAAGCACGTATAGTTTGTCTTTTAAGTTACACGAGCTATATTTACCTTAATGGGATAAGAATTCATACACAAATACTCAATCAATGGTAAACACTTTAATAGCTCAGCAAAATCAGAATCCCCAGATCCTATAAGATGTTTTTCATCATCAATCTGCAGCGAAACTTGAATTAGAACAAAGTTCGTTATCATTTAATGCAATTTCCTTACCAGAGTGAATTTCTTAAGAAGCGGGCACTTGGAAAGAAAACGTAGAAGAACTTCCATAGTTATGCTGACATCGCTAAAGTATAAGCTTGTGAGCTGAGTAAATCCATTAAAGGTCGATGGAGGTTGAATTACACAGTTATGTAGTTTTATGTGCGTTAAATGTGGTAGATGATAGAATGACGACAGTAGCTTATGACCGTCACCAGTCCAAATACCGAAAATAAATATCTTCAAGGAAGTATTCCGTGATAAGTGATATATGATCTGGTCAATCTCACAACAACTACTTAGTTCCCCGATAAAGAGGCCGAATTCAAGTATCGGACCATGATGTAGTAATAGGACAGGGTAGATAACGTGCAAGAGTTTACACTTGATAGATAAACTATCATGATCTGATCCAGAAAAAAGTTCATCAGAAAACGCGAGTTTGGGAATGTTAAGAGAGTGATACCTCCAGTTCCGAGATAGAACACATGTTCTGAATGCATCTCGAATTGGCATAAGAGTCAGCATTGTATGTATTATATGTGGAGGAAGGCTGCTTAGCCTATCCAATTGTAAACCTTCAGTTTCCATCCTATAAACCAAGAGAAACATTACATAAACAAAATGATGTGAAAATGGGGTGTAAACGAGCTCGATTATCCAAGAGTAATTTTGCAGGCTCAAGCTCGATTAGGGATCGATTCGTTTACATAGATATTTATTACTTGTTTTTAATTTATTTTTATAAGTGTTTTCTCTTTTAAACGTGTAACCATACACAAAAGGGCATATAACCGAGCGGTTTGTAAGTCACCTACTAACCTAGAGATTATGTGTTTGAGTCCCGTAAGATATCAAGTGACTTAGTACCTGACCCGTGATAAACCTTTTTTACACTTCTTTTTCTTAAATAATGGAAACCGATGTCATCCTTCTTACATTCTTCTTACATTGATAATAAACCCTAACGGACTCTAACCCGTTCAATTCATAGATTTGAAACCGACCAACATTATTACTACTCTATAATCTCTAATACTTTGAGTGTTAAATCTCATATTATTTGAGTATGAGATCTTTTATATAATATATTATACTACTGAGAATTGATAGACTAACAGTGGTTTTTGTTTGAGCTTATTTTGAGCTTATAATCTTATTGACTTTCTACTTATAAGTCTACATTTTCTTGCTTATTTATTTTATGGCTTATAAGTTTATCATAATGGATAATAAACTTTTAAACACTCATTTGTCTGAAAATAAGCTCAAACAAACATTTTTTTAGATATACAACGAACTTGATCATATTACATAATATTTGTGAAGAGTTTACCTGTAAGTAGAGAAGCAAGATCATAAAATCTTTAAGCGACACTAAGGAGAGAAAGATGATCAACACACTCAATAACAAGTCTTTGTTTCTCACGACTATCCGATAATTTCAATGTTTGAATCGAAGGTTCATACTTTCAGACTTATTTGATTTAGTTCTAGTTTTTTAAGTCCAACCATGTAAAGAAATACTAGAAAAAAGGCATGGTGGGGACATTAAAGGCATTATTTGGTGGTGTGGTGGACCCAGAGATGTTAATATTTTATAATTTTAAATATTGTCGTTTATATTTTTGTGTGAATCTATCATCTTTAATATATAATAAAAGATAAGTGTTAAATGTCATATGATTAAGTAGAGAATTTTGGATGAGTTAAATTCCCTTTATTTCAACCGTTATATCAAATTGATGATATCATAAAAAAAAAAAAAAATTATTTTACATACTCTTATAATAACTAATTACATTTTCTATTTAATTCTCATATCGCCTAAAATAAAAATAAAATTCTAATTTATTTATAAAATCACTCAATCTGGACTATGATTTATCTTATTATTATTTTTTAAATCTCCTAATAAAAATATCAAAACGTGTGTATAAACGTAAAAGTGTAAAATTTCCTAATAAAAAATATCAGAATATGTGTATAAACATAAAAGTGTATATGTTATCATAACTATAAACAACATGTGTATAAACGTAAAGGTATATATGTTATCATATGTATAATATTGTCTTTTCATAATAACTTAACATCTATGTAAACATAAAGTTTACGATTCAAGTTTTTATTTTTGTCCGCACTATCGCGAGATAATAATCTAGTTTATTAATTATAGTAGAACTAAATTATAAATATAAGGATAAAGTAAAGAAATTGTACTTATTATTTATTAATTATGGTAAAACTAAATTATAAATATAAAGGTACATTAAAAAAAATCGTCCTTGTGATATGTTTAAATTGTTAATTTAGTCTTTATGGCGAGAAAACAACAATTTTAGTATTTATGGTTTAAATTTTAGCCCTAAGTCGTCCATTCATTTATATTTAACACACTTCTTGTTATTTATGGTTTAAGTGCTCCATGACTGCGGCGCAGTCAAGCTTCTGCAGCTGCCAACAAGTTTACTTCATTCCTTCCTTGCGTCCTTTAGTCCAAAACGAGTTGTTTTGCTCCAATTACGTTCAAATACCTAAATACATACTTTACCCGAAACATGAGTACAAAAAGGGCTTATCCATTACGTTTTGGACTAAAAACAGAACAAATATCGCGATGATATAATCATATAAATGAGCGATATCAATCATCTGATTCATAGTGTATTTAGGGAGGCTAATTTTATTTTTTGCACAGGACATTCTGATTCTCGGGCCTGGCCATCGAGTTTTGAAGCATGTGTTATATGATGACAAACTAATGTCTTGTAAACAACCAAATCATCAAGAATCAAATTAAAAGCATCCGTAGTCCATACAACTATATAAAGTTGTATGGAATGCCATGTCATCACTTTAATTGTTTATACAACTTATATTTTTTTAGTTTTTGTAATCTATATAGGTATAAAGTTAATAGAGTCGGGTGACCAAAAAAAACGAGAACCGACTAGAATCGGAAAAACGGCCCGCATTTGGATCGGAACCGAACTGGACCGGCTACGATGGTCCGGTTCTCGGTTCTCAAAAATACTCAAAAAATAAATCCGGTCCGGTCCATGGTTAAACCGGCGGTTCACCGGTTCGAACCAAAAAGTTAACTTTTTATATATGTGTATATAGAATATTACGTGAAAAAAGAGTTATTTAATAAACATACTAGTTTCATTCTTTACGAACTCATCAAAGGTAATTAAAAAATCCTTTATCTTTTAATTGAAAATATTTGATTAAAAATTTTATCATAGTAACTGCTTTATTTTAATAAAATAGATAGTCTGATAATCTTAATAATTAAAATTTGATTTGTATTTGTTTTAAAAATTATTGCTATTAAAATAAAAATATATATAATCATAGTTGTTAATCTATATGTTTACGTGAGATCGCCGATAAAAAAAATTATTACAACTTAACATTATAGGAAGACATAACATTAAGTTTCAAAACGAGATCTAAATGAACCGAAAAACCGAAGAACCGAGTAGGAACTGAACCGGAAATGACACGGAAAAAGCGGTCTGGTCCTCGGTCCACCGTTTCTTGATTTTTTTGTTTCGGTCCGGTCCGGTTTTTACCGGTTCGGTCCGGTCCGTGTCTTTTGAACCGAATACAAACAATTTTTATGTATTATAATAATAAACTAGTTTATTTTTCGCGCATTCACATAGAATGTTATTGAGAAATATGCAATTGTGATATATAAAAACCGAGAAAATATTATATATCATTAACAATGTGGTGTGATTAGATGTGTGATTAGATGTGTAAACAAGTTGAGTCGAGTCGAGTACATCCTTGAACTCGGCTCAATTGCTAAAACTCGGGCTCGAACTCGACAAAGCTTTAAAAATTCAAACTCGTGCTCGATTGATTTTACATTTCAAACAATGGCTCGATATACATATTATCTTATATAATAACAATAGTTTATGAGTTTTATGTATATTTAAGGGTAGAAATATAATTTAAGCTCGACAAAGCTCCCAAGCCTCACGAACCAAGTAACTTGAAACTCAAATTCGACTCATTTTTTGTTAGATTTTATTTATATTGAAAGGATAGTGTGTTTTTCGTTGTTTAAAGTTTTGGATGAGTGTTTTTTTTTTTTTGAAAAGGGTGAGTTTTTTGTTTAGTGTTTATTATGTTGTGGTTTTATAAAATAGATATAAATTTTTGTTTGTTTAAAGTTTTAAATAAACTATTCACAAAACTATTTTTATCATTTTCCTTTTAATATTCAAAGGATGTTCTGCACTTACATGCAAATAACCATTCTCGTTTAAAACAATACCACACTACCTAACCAAATGTCAATATACAAGAGACTTGTTTGCCATGCTCCAGTAAAAACGACAATTTAGAGTTATCAGCAAAACTTAATTGGGGCGACTATTTAAAGTATTCTTCAAATTCTCCATCGTAGTAAAACTAAAAAATAATTTTGTAATTTTAAAACGAGGACGACTATTTAAAGTATTCTTCAAATTCCCCATCGTAGTAAAACTAAAAAATAATTTTTGTAATTTTAAAACGAGTATCGGTAACCACAACCTTGTAGGCTATGATTAAATTAAAAAAAAAAAAGTATTAAAAGTTATTCCGTAAAAGTAGAAAAATAAAAAAAGAAGTCGGAAACTTTGTTTTTGATAATGGGCCTAAGAAACATGGGAAAAGTAAATTTAGGAACACGAATCCAAGTACAAGTCTACAAGTCTGAACTCTATAAATAGCAATATTCCCATTGTCATAATCCATCTCTTTATCGGCTATCGCACCTTTTCTTTAGATTTCAATCAATTAATCATGTTGGTTTACCAGGATTTGCTTACCGGTAATCTATTCAACTTGAATCCAATTGTTTATAATTTGTTTGTATTTGTTCACATGTGTTTAAATCTATGGTTTTATACTTGTTTCAGCTGATTAGTTTGTTTTATTTATTTATTTAATCTGTTGCTTTTATAATTGATTTATAAAGTTTTTTTGTATTTGTTCACATATCTTTTGATTGAGAATATAGGGTTTTATACTGTTCCCATGATTTTCGATTGAAAATCTAGCGTTTTATTAGTGTTCGATTGAGAATTTAGTGTTTTTGATTTGTTTTAGTATTGTCTATTTAATATAGATCTGTTTTATTAGTATTTTCCTATGTCGGATTTGTTTTATGTTATAAAAGTTACATTGAAGTTTTATTTGTAGCTCGTTTCGTGTCTGAATGTGTTGATTATATGGTTTGAGAAATTTTGTTGGAAACATGTTTTTCCGAATAGATATGTTAGGGTACTGAAAGTGTTGTAGATCTAAACTTGATTATATGGCAGATGTTTTTCATTAAGCAGCCAGTATTGTAATGTTTTTACGTTAAAACCTGTTTATGCCTAAAACCATAATTTTTCGAGTCTGTATGTATGTGGTCATAATTTTCTGAATAAGCTGTTTTTGTAATTTAGGTGACGAGCTTCTGTCTGACTCGTTTCCCTACAAGGAAATAACGGTCTCTTGTGGGAAGTTGAAGGAAAAGTTTGTTGATTACTGTTCTTTGTATCGCCTACCATCTTTGATAATTGGTTTTATAATATTTATTTAATGATTGTTAATTATGATATTCTGTCGATGCAGTGGGTTGTTCAAGGAGCTCTTGATGTTAACATTGGTGCAAACCCTTCTGCTGAAGGAGGTGATAATGATGAGGGTGTTGATGATCAATCCGTGAAGGTTGTTGACATCGTTGACACCTTTAGACTTCAGGTAAATATTTAAATACTCTTTACGGCTTACCGAATTTCGAGATATTTTGTAGGTTCTAATGCTAATTAATTGTAAAAATTGCAGGAACAACCTCCTTTTGATAAGAAGCAGTTTATTGGCTATATCAGGAAGTACATCAAACTACTCACCCCCAAGCTTGATGAGGAGCAACAAGTCTTCTTTAAGAAGAACATCGAGGCTGCAACCAAGTTCCTCGTCGCGAAGCTCAGTGACCTTCAGTTGTAAGTTTTTTATTCTCAATTCCCTTTTTATACGTTTTCTCAAAAAAATTAAACTCGTTTTCTTTTGTGAAATCTGATTTGTTTAATTGTTGATTTTATGCAGTTTTGTTGGGGAGAGCATGCATGATGACAGCGGTGTGGTGTTTGCTTACTACAGATGTGGTGCAACCGACCCAACGTTCTTGTACTTTGGTGTTGGCTTGAAGGAGGTCAAATGTTAAGTCTTTAATTATAATTACATTTAGCTTATGTACTCTTAAAACCGATTTCTAGGTTTAAGTTGAACCTTTATTTTTGGATTGTATTTTGGAATTTGATTATATGATTTTGAGTTAATTACATGGTTCGTCCCTATGGTTTGCACCATTTTCACCGCTCATCCCTATAACTTTTTTATTACACCACTAGTACCTAAGTTTGAAATTTGTTGCTTTGCAAATCCCTATTTTGGATGTACCGTTAAGTAGGCCGTTAAATCTTATCACGTGGATATCATGTGAGGGCAGATTTGTCTTTTTGCCATCATCTCTTCCATTTAATTTTCATCATCCCAAAACTCATCCCTCTCCTCAATCAATTTCTTTTTTTCCCAAAATCAAAACACAAAAAATCCTTCATTTCTAGATTGAAAATTCTATCTAAAACAAAATAAATCAATCATAAACAAAATAAATCAATTGAAAACCCCAAAATCGTCGGGTTCATCATACACATCCTACATACGAGGCCACAAACAGCAAGCTAATCTTCACATCAACAATTAGTATACTTAATACTTTTTGACTTTTTTGATAATTGTCGCTTATGTGCATATATGTCCACGACTTTGGTAACTTTATGTTTATTTGGTCATAACTAGATAATCATATGCTTATAAGGGCTAAGTGTTTTGATTCTGTAATATTGACTTTAATGGTCAACTTACTGCTTCTGAAATGATTTTGGGGTTTTCAATTGATTATAGATATAAAAAGTTTATTGAAAATGAAACTAGGGTGTCAAATTTAGGATTTACAAGTGCCGATTTTAGCTTAATTACCATAAGAGTGATTGATGAGCTATTATCAGTTTTACCTTTCAATTTCGATGAATTTTGATACATAAGAGTGTATGATGAACCCGACCATTTTGGGGTTTTCAATTGATTTATTTTGTTTATGATTGTTTATTTTGTTTTAGATAGAGTTTTCAATCTAGAAATGAAGGATTTTTGGTGTTATAATTTGGGGAAAAAAAGAAATTGAGTGAGGAGAGAGATGAGTTTTGGGATAATGAAAATTAAGTGGAAGAGATGATGGTAAAAAGACAAATTTGCCCTCACATGATATCCACGTGATAAGATTTAACGGCCTACTTAACGGTACATCCAAAATAGGGACTTGCGAAGCAAAAAATTTCAAACTTAGGTACTAGTGGTGTAATAAAAAAGTTATAGGGATGAACGATGAAAATGGTGCAAACCATAGGGATGACCCATGTAATTAACTCTTTGATTTTATCATGCAAGTGACGTTGAGTATTCTATGTTTACGTGATTCTTTTGTTCTTTCTGCAATTCGTGTGCCTCCTGAAACTTGGTATAAATTGAGTTAATGCAACTCTTGTTTCAATAAACACCGTTGCAACATAAGCAATGAGACCTACAAAATAATCGTGTAGAGGCCTCTCTGCAAGATAACCGCCCAACCACCTCTCAGCAAGATAACCGCCGGACCACCTCTCTTTTTTTCATAACTTTTCAGCAGACCTTCAGAAATGTGTCTCTGAAGCAGATAACTTTAAAACCTTCATGTTTGTAATTGCCTTTCGTTATACTCCGTAGCATTCAACTGGTCTTGCGCTGCCATGAGTTTCGTTAGGACCTTATACTGCAACTTACCTTACAAACACTCCACACTATGCACACATTTGTTCTATAATGGGACTTGATCCCAAAACCTATTCGTTGGTAGATCGCTCACATGTCGCTAACAACTCACGGTGAAACTAATTATGTTGCACTAAACTCTATGTTTTAGTATAAGATTATTTGATACTAATTATCATTGTAAACAAAATATTTTTACAAAAAATAGAAAGGAAAATTTCTAAGAAAAAAGTAAGTATTACCTCAAAATCGTCACCGACGTTTAAAATTCGATAACTACACCTTTGTTTATATAAATTTGACATAATTTAAATATAAGATTGTTTCTTATTTTATTTATACAATTATTTTATACATATCCAACTTATTAAAATAATAAAGATAGTCCCAAAAACTATATGATATTAACATAATATAGTTTATTTTATGTGTGAATGATGTAGGTCCAATATATCTTTATACAATATGTACATCCCAATGGAGTGACCTCACTTTTATATGTCTATTTGTCAGTGAACCCTAATCATATAATTCTTATAAAATGCCCATTACAGATGCTCTAAGTAATACCAAGTCTGCAAATAAACATATTTAAGTATATAACAACCGTTCACAGCGGAAAGAATATGCTATTTCTACTAACTTTTAGATATATAAACGACCTCTTAATCCCACTTCGGTGATTAAGCTAAAATGCAACATGACCTAACTTGCATCAATGCTTTTAAGAGCATTGGTGAACATGAAAACTCCTAATCCACTTCGGCGATTAAGCTAAAATGTGACATGACGATGAAACTTGTCTATCAATACACATGACATTCAATTAGATCATCTAATTCTAATTTTCCGTCCTAATCAATTTTGCATGCTTGAAAACAAGTATATTTAAGGTACTAATATAAGCTTAATACCCATCCTTAAATATTTTATAACACAATCACCGAAAACCATCTCCGGAATCATAAACTAACTCTAAAAAAAACATCACAAAACATAGTCAAGGACGTTTAAATATGATTTTCGCTCTTGACGATGCACGTGGATACTCTATTAATTCTTTTAGCATCTTCACTTCGTCATGAATATCAACCAGTTTGTTGATCTTAATATACATTACTTTTAGTATCGGCGACTTGGTCAAGATTAGCTTCACAAAATCCATTCCAGGCTTTATGTTGGTGAAGTTTGTTATATCAATAACGAGGAGATGATCCAAGATAACGTCCGAATAGTCTTGTAGATCAAGAACGTTCATGGCAGTTTGTGACACAACTTTAGCTGGGCACATCTATTAATAAGCAAAATGCATTTCATTAAATCACAAAATATGTGTGAATTATATTTATATATATCTTATTCTAAATTATCTATATTAAATTACCTCCATCACAATAGTTTCTGTATTAGGACAGCTTAAAACCAAAAGAAGAACTTCACGTATCTCTTTTTCTCTCTCAAAACAAAGTCCGTCTAGACGAAGATATTTGAGGTGGACAAGCAATGACGACGGGAGCTTTTGTGGCACCATTCCGCTAGCAAACCACTTTATTTGAAAAAAGAAAATAAGAGTTAGCAAGCATATATAGTTGCCTCAATCTTGCGATATAATCTTGGACCAATATATTCACCTTAATGGTATAAGAATTCATATACAAACTCTCAATTAAAGGTAGATACTTGAATAACTCAACAAAGCCAGAATACCAACTTCCGATTAAATGATTTTCCTCTTCGTACTGCAACGTATTATTTTTTATCAGATTAAATCATAGACGTCGACAAGTGAATCAACAGCAAGCCAAGAATCTTTTTCTATATAGGTAACCTTTTTTTCTGCTATAAATCCCTTAAACTTTCAAAATTTTAGCGAAATTATAAATACGATATAAATATATAAATGATTTTGTTAACCATAACCCTAACCATTAAAGAATTATATAAGTATGTCGACTTTATAAGAAGTTTATGATTTTCTTAAATCAAAGATTTTGAAAGTTTAGAGGTCTTTTATAAAGCAAACATAAACGGTTACCTAAAATATAGAGTATATAATTAACTCTTTCTACAGAAATAATCCTTGTTAGATCATACCATATAAACGCTTGTAAGTCGCGGGCTGTTGGAAATAAAACATAGAAGAACATCTGCGGTTATGCTGACGTTGTAAAAGCATATGCAGGTAAGTCTACTAAATCCTTTAAATGTTAATGGAGGTTGAAACACACAATTACCGATTTCTAAGTGCTCTAAATTCTTCATCTTAAAGAATGATGGCAATAGCTTATGGGCGTCACCTTTGTCAATGCAAAGACTAAATTTCTTAACGGTCATGGTCCTCGATAGGTGAAGTATTATTTGGTCAATCTCACAACAACTACTTGATTCGGACATGAAAAAGGCGAAGTCAGTGATCGGACCTTGGTGTAATAACAAGATTGGGTAGATAACATGTAAGATTTTACCTTTAACGGATAAGTTGCTGTAAATTGATCCTTTAAACGTTTCATCATCAAATGTGAGTATGGGAATGTTAAAACAGTGATTCCTCCAGTTTCGCGACATAATACTTGTCTTGAATGCATCTCGGATTGGCAGAAGAGTCAATATCGTTTGTATTATGTTTGTTGGAAGATTGCTCAACAAATCCAAAGGTAAACCTTCAACTTCCATTGAAAAACCTTCGCTAACACACCTAAAATATCCGATAAATTTTTAGCAAACAAGCCCTTGTAACTTAATACTTAGTTTCGATAGTAGCAAGAGTAATAGTTTTAAAGTATAACTTCTCTCAAAATCCAGAAAATCAACCAAACTTGTAAGTACATTCTATGAACAACGAAAAATCCGTGCACTTTTTATGTGCTTGATGCATCTATATTCACATTAAATTTCGTTTATTGTTTTCGTATAGTTGTATTACATATTACACATATATCAGACAATGATCGAAGCTGAATAGTGAAGACAATTTGCTAACATTAGACAATTTGCAATAGAAAAACTGATTTAAATAGAACTTAGGGTTCTTGTACATTTATAAGTAAAATTGAACATAGTATTACCTGTATCAATCTTTTTGAATTTGTTTTCTAAATTTACGAATGGAGAGATTTATCTATAAAAAGATTATGGGGATTATAGAATGTATAGAATTTATACCTGAAAGTAGGCTACTAGGCCGGTCCACCAATATGAATTCCTTAATGACTGTTTTAATTAGGGTTTGAAAAAAACCGAAAAACCGAACCATAATCAAAAAATCGAAAAAACCGAACCACTTCTAAAACAGATGATAAGGTTTTGGATTTTAAAAAAACCGAAAGTTTTGGTTCGATTTCGGTTTCTTATGTAAAACCAAATCGAAAAAACTGAACCAAACCAAATTAATATATCATTCAAAATTAAAATATTTATATGACATTATTAATATGCTTATTAATTATATAATAATTAAATATAAGTTTGTTTTTAAATTTCGACATAAGAGAACCCAATTTGAAATAATTATATACGAATGTTAAGAAATGTTTCTCAAGCTACTAAATAAATTTAATTCTACATAAGATATACGTTAAACAAAACTTTTACAAGTAAATAATCTCGTAAACTAAACCTAATCATAATAACGAAAAAACTTTAAAAGTATTAACCCTTAGTTAAACTATATAAGAACTACATGGGTCATTTTTTATTTAAAAAAAACGGAGTTAACATGAAAATCGTTAGCATGAATGGAAAAAAAAAAAAAAAAAACAAGAATCAAATCGAAAAAACCGATAACTGAAATAACCGAACTCGTAATAATGGTTCGGTTTTGGTTTTAGAAAATTGAAAAACCGAACTTTTGGTTTGGGATTTAGTTTTAGCCAAAAACCGACCCAAACTGACCCATGCTTAATACAACTCGAATGGATATAATGTTTGGTTAAAAAAAATAGATTTTTTAAGTATTTTATTTCCACCCCTTTCAATTTCAAGAATCTGGATAAAACAAAGTTTATATCTACATTTTCTTTTATAAACTTTCTTAAATACTCTCATGGTATAAATATACAAAGTTTATACCTACAAGAAATATATAACAAGAAATACAATGCAAATAACATGAGACAAAGTTTGAATCAGATGCGAGTTCGGTTCAATTTGGGTCGGTTTTCGTGTACGACCGAAATTGAAACAAAATTTTTAGTAAAAGATGAAGCCTAATTGTAGTTTGGCATTGTGACTAAGAATATGCTTAGGATCATTGCTATATTGCAAGCCGGTAGGCGGTAGGTATAGCATATAAAGAGGCAGTTCTCCTAATCTGCTTAAGGTGGGCTCAAATAACCAGGAAAATGCTACACATATTCTCTATCTCTTTATTGATAAAAAAAAAAAAAAACACTCCCATGAGATTTCGAATAGTTTGCAAGTCTCGAATAACTCGCGTTGTCTACTCTTGTTTACACCCCTACCAGTGGGATCCCTTTGAAAGAGAGGAAAAATAAAGCAGAAAAAACTCAATGAAAACTTAGAAAGGAAAAAAAAAACATATAACCATTTTATAACCATTTAATAAAGTTACAATATAAATAAACATTAACCAAAAGACTTTCTTTCTTTCTTTTCTTTTTTTAGAAAAAAAAAAACAAGAAAACAAATCCAAAACTTTAAACAAATAAAACATGTAATCCCTTTATAAAAATACAAATACAACACTAATAAATATTAACCAAAAAAAAGTTAGTTATTAAACAAAAAGGAAAATAGATTAAAAAAAAGACTTATCCATTCTTACAACACAATAATCGTTAACCAAGAACCTTAGCCATTGGAAAATATACAAAAAACTTACCCATTCTTAATAATTAACAAAAACAAAAAAACAAACCGTGGTTCGAGCGAAACCGAACCGGCGCTACTTTGGCTTAGGAATAGTAAGACAACATTTGATAAATGTTGTATAGTGTTTTTAGACTTATGGTATTTTTTGTAACATTGTATAATTTGTTGCTATCTTCTTTTTAGTGGTTCTTTCATTTTAGTATAATCTCAGTTATTTAAAAAATAGTAATATCAGAAATCATTTCAATGCACATACCCATTTGTAATAATATATAAATCCAACACAAAAAAACACAAGCTTCTTAAAAGCAAACAACAAGCATGTATGTTCCATAAAAACACACCAAAAAGGATCTTTGGTTCAAAAGACATGTAACCAACACATTTTAAATACCAAGTTTAAAGGTAATAAACCTTAGAAGTTCGAAATAAACAACCCAAAAGACACCATAGAACCTAGACGAACCAGAAGTTAGGGACGCTCAAATATGACTTGCGCTGTGGTAGATGCACGTAGGTACGTTAGCAAGTCTCTTTGCATCTTTACTTCGACATTAACAGCAATATGGTTGTTAATCACTACTCGTACTCTCTTTAGCATCTGTGACTTGGCTAAGATAAGCTTCACCAAATCCATTCCCGGCTTTTTGTTACAGAAGTTTGTTATCTCTAATTCACGGAGATGATCCAAGTTAACATACGAGTAGTCTTGCAAGTCAAAAAGGTTCATTGCAGCATCCGTCACTACTTCTGTCGGGTTATAGTACATCTATTGTAAAACAAAATACCTCTACTAGTTTAGTGGGAAAAGAACATGAGAAACATATAGCGATATATTACATTATCATATGTACTATTTTACCTCCATTTTAATTTTCTCTATATTTGGGGAGCTTGTAACCATAACTAGAGCAGAACGCAACTCATCTTCTTTTGCAAAGGACAGCCCAGATAAGTCGAGAACTTTGAGGTGAACTAGATCATTCGGGAGCTTGAGTGGAATAACACCTGAAGCAAAGCGCTTAACCAAAAAGTAGTATTAGAAAGGATAATAATATTGAAGTTGCATAAGATCGATGCACGTGGTCTAGAAGTTATATATTAATTACCTTAATGGGGATGCAACTCATACATAGATACTCAAGTAAAGGAATACACTGGAATAACTCAACAAAGTCGGAGTAACCACTTCCCGTAAAATGTTGCTCAAGTCCAATCTGTAGCATATCAAATGAATCATGACTAAAGTACTTGGCAATATAGAGAAGCCTTAAATCAAAAGTAACATTCTTAACATTTGTTTGATCTTACCAAAGTGAAGCTCTTAAGTATAGGGCAACCACATAGAAAACGTAGAAGAGTGCTAACGGTCATGATTACATTGGTAAAGCATAAGCTTATCAACCTACTAAAACATAAAGTGGTTGATATAGGTTGAATTGCACAATTTTGGAGTTTTAAATGCGTTAATTTCTGCAACGAAAGGAAAGATGATGGTAACTTGTGGCAAGTGAATCCAAAGCAAAGGCTAAACTTCTCAACAGTGGCGTTCTTCGCAAGATGAAGTATGATCTGGTCAATCTCACTGCAACTTAGAAGTTGAGAGCTACAAAGAGAGAACTCGAGCACCGGACCATGATGTAGTAACAGCACCGTGTACATAGCATGCAAAAGTTTACACTTGATATTAGTTGTTCCTTGCAACAATTTGTCATCAAACTCAAGTTTAGGAACTTTTAAGCAGCAATACCTCCAGCTCCGAGACAAAATACTAGTCCTAAATGCATCTCGTATTGGCACAAGAGACAGTATCGTTTGTATCATACTCGAAGGCAGGTTGCTGATTCTGTCCGGAGGTAAACATTCAACTTGCATCCTAAAAAGGTTGATTAATAAAGATAAAATCTATTAAAATGATATGTTTTAATACAATTACGTTTTTGCAATTGTGTAAAACTATAAAACACTCCATGTATATAAAGTACAGTATAAACATAGTTATGAACATACGACAACCAGATTTGATAAATATAGCTCTGAAGTTCTGTTTAACACATTCAGACATCCAACCACACATATAGAGAAATCATGGATGAAAACTTGAAATATAAATCTGATTTCTTTGAATTTCCAAATTATAAACTTGAAATATAACATGATTTATGATAATAGTTTATCTACTTGGGGGTGTTTGTTTCGGCTTATTTATCCATAAAGCGTATAAACTCATTTTTCCGACTTATAAACTTATGAAGTTATATTTATAATCTTAAATAAGTCACTATTTTATTTCGATAACCTCATAAACCTAATAAAAATGAGTTTATAAGTTTTTAAATTTTTACATAAACTCATAAACTAAGTAAATAAGTCGAAACAAATACTTAAGATGGTTTACCTCAAAGGATTCTTTTGATCTTCTCTGGGTAGAAGCTGAAAAGACTAACCGGATCAAGTGCAAGAGAAATAGCAAATGGAAATGAAAAGTTTTTCATCGGTTTTATAAAATAATAATGTTCATTTTTGGTCCTTTCTCTTGAAGAAACTTACATTTAGGCTCTTCATATTCCTATTAAAGACAATTTAACACATCAAAAAATATATGTTTATTTTTAACAAAAGTCAATATTTAAAAAAAATTGAATCGTAAATTTTAAAAAAAAATTGAATCGTAAATTTTAAAAAAATTGAATCGTAAATTTTTAAAAAAATTGAATCGTAAATTTTATGTTTATATTATATGTTATTTTAAGTTATTATTAGAAAACAATATTACACGTATAATATAACACACACACACACACACACACACATATATATATATATATATATATATATATATATATATATATATATATATATATATATATATATATATATATATATATGTGTGTGTGTGTGTGTGTTATATATACTTTTATGTTTTTACATATATTGTTTATAGTTATATACTTATAATTACATATATACTCTAACATATATTCATATGTTTTAATTTTTTGTATAGGAGATTTTAGAATAACTATAGGTAAATCATAATCCAAATTAAACGATTATATAAATAAATTAGGATTGGTATATAAGAGAAGAGACATATGTTTGTTATTTTATTAGAGATGGAATGAAAAGAATGCAATTATTTATTTTAAGATTGTGTTCAATGAAAATAGTATTTGATAACATTATTAATCTCATATATCGGCTGAAATAAATAAGTTAACCAACCTAAGAGACATTACTTCGCTATGAGAAATTTAATATTCCGCTTTTATTATATATTAAAAATTAAAAGTTACTACTTTCAATAGTCATTTTTATATATTTAAATTCTATAAATTCATTTTTTACTTTTCTTAACAATAATGTTTAAAATAAAATTTACATTTCTCAAAAATGAGGGACCAAAGTATGCAAAAGAAATCTTTAAAATGAATAAAAGCAGCAGAAACATTTCATTCTCCTTGTCCGAGAAAAGCCCAGAGAACCCTAGAGAGAAAGAGGTAGAATTTTTGTACTCATTTGCATTTACTTTTAATATTTTTTGTATAAAAATTGTTTAAACCACACTTTAATTTCGAAATTAACGGAAATGACACTTTTTCACTTTTTCGTCTTATATAACCGTTTATGGACTTATTAGCGTGTATTATGAAATAATAAACAGTAATAACTTTAGATAAGCCATATTCTAAATGTTGATACATTTTGCAGAATTAGCGATGGACCTTTGTAGGATGGATGCTCAATGTTTACCTCCGGACAGAATCAGCAATCTGCCTTTAAGCATTATTCATACGATCCTGACTCTAATGCCAATACGAGATGCTTTTAGGACTAGTATTCTGTCCCCGAAATGGAGGTATAATTGCATAAACATTCCCAAGCTTGAATTCGATGAAAAAATGTTGCAACGATTAAGTAACACCGAGTTATCCAACAAGTGCAAAATCCTCCATGTTGTGTACAATGTCTTGTTACTACACGATGATCATGTGCGTGAGTTTTCTCTATGTTTCTCCAAACCAAGAAGGTGTTATGAAATTGACCGAATCATACTTTATCTTTTAAGGAAGACCAATGTTGAGAAGTTTACTCTTTCTACTGGGGGGAACCCGAGGAGTCACTATAAGTTACCATTATCGTTCTTTTCATTGCAGAAGTTAACGCACTTAAAACTCCAAAACTGTGAAATTCAACCTCTAACAAACATTTCTGGATTTAGTACCCTGTCAAGCTTATGGTTTGACGATGTCCGTATACCCATGAGCATGCTTCTACGTTTTCTATCGTCTTGCCCTCTACTTAAGAGCTTCACTATAGTAAGATAAACTAATTATTGGTGCTATTTGATAAAACGCTTATAAATTTTCAACTAGTTTAATTAGTTTAGATTTATTTAATGTGCTGCAGTTGAACTCTTTCGGAAATGGGTATTCTAACTTTGATGAGCTATTCCGGTTTTTGCCTTTGATAGAGCATTTGCACTTGGATTATGATATTCTTGAGGTACTAGGTAGCTTATATATAGAGTACATTTCACACAACTTAAATTATTTTCTTCTTGCTAATATTAGTTTTTGGTTGAAGTCTTTACCTTTGGATGTTACCCTCCCGAGGCAACCCCCGAACATACTAGTTCATCTCAGGGTTCTTAAATTGGATGGACTGTCTTTTGGGAATGAAGACGAGTTACGTTCTGTTCTTTTTTTGGTTACAAGCTCCCCAAATATAGAGAAGATTAATCTGGAGGTATATTAGTATATTTGCTTTAATATTGTACATACTTATATGATTCTCGTGTGTTTTTGTGTGCCAGATAACCATCAATTTTTTGTTTTTTCAATATATAGTTGTTCTACGATTCTAATATGGTGATATCAGAAACAACCATGAACCCTATTGACCTGCAAGACTACTCGGATATTATCTTGGATAAACTTCGTGAATTGGAGATTACAAACTTTGGTAATATAAAGCTTGGAATGGATTTTGTGAAGTTTATCTTAGCCAAGTCATCGATGCTTAAGACAATACGAATAGTGATTTGCGATCAGATATCTGTTGATGATGAGGTAAAGATGCTAAGAGACCTGATATGGAATCCACGTGCATCTCCTGGAGCACAAATCAAGTTTGAGCGCCCGTAACTTTCAGTTCATCATGACGGTTTTTAGTGGACTTGTCTTTATCGTATTACCTGTTCTTGGGTTGTTAATTTTCTAAGTTTAACGGTCACCTTTAAAGATTAAACTTAGTTCTTAAAATATGTTTTATGTTTGTCTTTTGAACCAAGTATCATATTGGGCGGAGTTTTGTTATGGAAGATGCATGCCTTTTGTTTTCCCTCTAAGAAGCTTTTGAGTTTTGATATATGTATGGTTTGACATGATGCCTACTCAGAATTGTGACGTGATATGCAAATGTATATCATATTTATAGATGCAGAGTGATTACGAGTTTGAAAACTTGTTTAAACAAATATACTGGAGATGAAGACGCAATAGCAGCCAGCTGATTCATGAGTATTGATTACGAAGCAAAATTTGCGACGGCTGTTGTTTATAAGGTAAGACATACATAAAAGGTTTATACGTTATTTATTTTTCCTGAAAGTCCGGGGTTATATCCAAGATACACGGGATGTTATTGAAATGGTATAAATAATTCATGTGTGTTTTAGGATGTGTCTGAATTAAAGGGATGGAACTAAAGATTAGGAATTGGAATGAAAAAGTTGTTCGATATAAAAACAAAGATTTGAAAACTGAAAATGAAACCTATCAATATACCGTTTAAAGAATTTGTCGTAACCTTCTAAAAAGATGGGTCCGGGATTACTCAAACCCATCCCATACCCGTCTCCGTTGCCATCCCTAAAACCCATAGTTTAACGATTTTGTGACTTTTGTCAAACCCATTTACCTAAAACAAACAAAATTACTCACTTTGAAACTCATTACCTTATATCCAAACCCTTGAACCAAAACATAATAGCAATTAACTTTGAAATCTTAATAGATATTAATAGTAGTCCTTTTTATGAAAAATCAAATTAAATAGAAATGTAGATACCTAAAAGGAAACAAATGCACTATGCAGTATGCAGTATGCGTTGATAGTAAAATTATAGTTACCTTAAAAGAAAGGGAAATACTAATATATCCTTATCATTTCTATTAAGTTACATATTTGAATATGCCATCATATTATAACTAATGTTATTTCTATATTATATTTAATAAAATAAAAATGTATATTTATTTATGCTTATAATTAAGTGACCATTAAATTATATTATAGTCTTAGTATCTAACTATGTATAAAGCGTTAAATCATAGTAGTCTCCAGATCTAACTAGCTAAACGGAATACACATCAAATGTAGTGTATCGAGATTAGGGGTGTTCAAAATATCCGTATCCGAAACTCCGAATCCGAAAATCCGAAAATCCGATCCGAAATTATCCGAAAATTCGGATATCCGAAATTTCGGATATCCGAAAATTCGGATATCCGGTTTTTCGGATACGGATTCGGATAGAGATATTTCGAAATTTCGGATATTTCGGATATCCGATTATCCGAAAACCCGAAAATATATTTTTTTTTTTTTAGTTTTTATAGTTATTTTATAGGTAAATGTAATTATTTAAGTGATTTAATAACATATTTAGATAAATATATGTAAATATTAAATATTGTGGTTAAAAAAATGTATAATAAAATTTGGAACAAACAAAAAATAACAAAAAAAAACAAAAACAAAAAGATATTTTTAAAAAATTTCGGATTTTCGGATATATTGGATATCCGAAACCGGATATCCGAAAATTTCGGATATCCGAAATTCGGATATCCGAAATTTCGGATTCGGATTTCGGATAGTGAAAATCACTATCCGAATTTTCGGATATCCGAAATTCGGATATCCGAATTTTCGGATATCCGATTTTGAACACCCCTAATCGAGATGTTCTACATGACGAGGCTATTCGGTTTTTACACATTATAAAATATTGTGAAACATTTCATACATTTCCTCTTTGCATTAATATTACTTTAATTTATTTTAACCAGAATTCTTTTCATCTATAAAGTTATTGCGGAAAACATGTACACAAAAAAGATTGATTATCCAAAAAATTAAATGTCTATTTATTGTTGTCGCCGCAACGCACGGATACCTTACTAGTTATACCTAATTAACCTTTAACTACACGACTAAAATCCACTCTTTGATCTTAAAGTTGTGTCTGACATTTATATTTTCATTAAAAATCGTTTGTTGTGTGTTCTTTAACTTCGATGTTCGATGAACATAATATTGTTAGCAAAACCTTATATAACACATGATATAAAAGAATTAACAATGTTTTGGTAATATTGTTAGCAAAACCTTATATAACACATGATATAAAAGAATTAAGAGAGAATGTCATGAATCGTCCATGTGGTTAGTCACTTTTTCACATATCGTCCTTTTTAGAAAAACTTAGCACAAAGTGTCCTTTTGTTTTTTAAATTTATCATCTATCGTCCTTCCGTCCAAATCCGTTAAAATTGTGCCGTTAAACCCCTCCACATGATAAACATGTGAGGGTAAATAAGTCATTAACCTCCCATCCCTCTTTTGTTCTTATTTTACCCTAATTTATCAATTAACCTCTCACTTCTTTCTCACCCTTTTTCTTCACCGTCGGCAACCCCACCCTTCCTCCACCGTCACCAAGATCAACACAAGATTTTAAAATACTTATTGTCTTCTTCATCATCCATGGCCGTCTTCGTGAAACCTCTAAAAACCCTAAGTTTCAGATCTAAAAATCAAAATCGGTATTATTTATTTGGGATCTGAAAATGGCAAAGGAGATGAAGATGGCGTCTTGTATTTGGACAATTGGGGATCTGAAGATGGTGCTTGGAATAGCAAACAAATTATGTGGATTTATATGAAGGTTGTTATCTCTCTCGTGCCATAACCAGTATTGACTTTGTCCCCATTTTCTTCTTTTCAAAAATCAACGGCCCTTCCATATATGAAAATATATATATATATATTGGAGATGGTGTTTCGAGGTTTTCCAGTTTTGTTGGCTGTTTTTTTTTCAAGATTAATTAATATAATATTGAAATCGTATTTTATAATTTACTGTATTATTGTTAGTGATTTTCAAATTTTTTTGAAAGTTTATCATGATGAAGAACAGTGATGGGATGGTGAAGCAGGTTCCTTATAATTATTTAATGAAATTCTTTTTAGCTCGCGTACGTTTGTTTGGCCGACTATTTCTTGAATGTCATCGGTTGGTAATTTGCGGTAGGGGTGTTAGGTTAAACTTAATCGATCATAATGAATGAACTGTGGTTGTATGAGAAACAAAATCGAGTTGTATTTATAAATATGCGGTGAGAATGTTAAGAATTGTTTGTTGATTTGAAGTATGTGTGTGTGTGTCTTGTGTGTTTTGAGTGTGTGAGAAAAACTAACTAAATTGAAAGAAAAAGAAGAGGTAGGGGTGTTAGGTTAAGAATTAAAGGAAGGAAATGCCTATTTTACCCTCACATGTTTATCATGTGAGGTAACTTAACGGAGACAATCTAACGGAAATGGACGGAAGGATGACCAATAATAAAATGAGGAAACAAAAGGATAGATGATGCTAACTTTTTTCGAAAAGGACGATACGTGAAAAACTGACTAACCCGAAGGACGATTTGTGACATTCTCTCAAGAATTAACAATGTTTTGGTAACACGAGATTAATTTCTTTCGACGTTTAAGAAAAGGGGTATTTTGAAGATCTGAGAGTTAATATGGAAGTGCTGGTGGAGGCTTCGTGTGGGAGAAGAAGCTCTATGAGTTAGGATGATAAAAAACATTTATAGAGCAGATGGTCGGTAAGGGGTGTGACAACCGCGTATTTTGAAGTACCTTTTTGTTGTGCATTCTGTTGTTTATTTTGTTTATCACGCGCCATTTATGTGGTCGGATTTTTATATTATTGTTCTTGTCCTTCGTGACGGAAACGTTTAGTACCTAAGTGCCTAGTAGATATAAGTATGCTCGTAAGATAAGTTAGGGTGTTTTATGCCTTCGATTGTATGATTAAGATTAACGTTATTAATATTACAAAGTTATTATGTTGGGTTATACTGGTTACTACTGCTGAAGAAGGTTAATACTGGTCACCAAGTTAGTTTATATTGGTGAGTAATAATACTGGTGAAGATGGTTTCTACTGGTCATCAGTTTATGAAGATTACTACTGGTCACACTATTACTACGGTTGTTGCATGTTTTGCATGGAGTTTTTACTAGCGTTTGTTTCTACTGTTTATTTGATATATGTTAGCACGTTTTGTAAGTAGATAATTATAGAATAGATTTAGATAATTATCTTTGTAGATTTCGTTAGAGTTGTAACCCGATTATGTTTAGGGTTTTAGCCTCAAGGTCTATAAATATAGATCCTTGTATCGTTGTAAATACACGTCTATTCAGATACATTTATTCTAATAGATCGAGGATGTTGGTGGAATTCTTATGTTCTTAATTGTTAACGTTTATTCATTCATACTTATATAAACTGTTAATCAATTGATCCTTGTTAATATCAAAGTATTGATCCACTGCAACTTCTTTGATAAATCTAGATCTACACGTTTGTTTATTCAAACCTAGTTCGACAGATCCTGACAAGTGGTATAAGAGCACAACGTTGCTCTAGATCTACGATCAACAATGCGTTTAAACAAGTTTTTCACAAACCAATTCAAGATGTCTGATCTTACTAAAGGCGTATAAGCTAATAGGGTTCTTATACTCACATCATCAAACTATGATATGTGGAAGATTCACATGTATCAATACATGCTACAAACCAACTACTCCATGTGGCAAGTGGTGAAGAATGGTGCAAAAATTGTTCCATTACCCGGACCAGATCTCAAGAACAAAGGAGCAGAAGGTTCATCTCAACCGATAACTGAGCAAGAAAGAAAATACTCACAATGAATGTCAAGCCTTGAGTACCTTACTTATTGCTATTCCTAAAGAGTATCAACATCAGTTTAGAAACTATATTGATGCCAAACTGTTATGGGAAGCCTTGGAGAAAAGATTTGGTGGAACAGCAAGCACAAAGAGGAATCAAAAAGATCTGTTAAAAGCAACAGTTTGAGAACTTCACGGTTGTGAAGGGTAGGGGTGACCAAAAAAACCGAGAACCGGTTAGAACCGTAAAAACGGCCCGACTTTGGAACGGAACGGAACTGGACCGGCTATGGTGGTCCGGTTCTCGGTTCTAAAAAATACTTAAAAAATAAATCCGGTGCGGTTCGTGTCTAAACCGGCGGTTCACCGGTTCGAACCGAAAAGATAACTTTTTCTTTAATATATTTAATCTTATATTCATTAATACGGAGTTGCAAAAGTACCTTCAAGAACCTCGTGAACCCGGACTGGGGAGACAAGATTTTGATATTTTAAATTGGTGGAAAATAATACTCCGAGATTTCCAATTCTCGCTAATATGGCACGAGGTAATCTCATTATAGTTATTTAATTTTAAATTAATATTTTGTACTTTGTTATTACGTTAATTGTGTACTTTTTTATTTTTTTTGTAAGATATTTTGGCGATCCAAATTTCCACGGTTGCTTCGGAGTCGGCTTTTAGCACAAGTGGTCGTGTATTGGATGCTTTTAGAAGTTCCTTATCTACGGACAATGTTCAAGCTTTGATTTGTACTCAAGATTGGATAAAAAATCAAAGAAAAAATGTTACTGAAATTGATAAAGAAGATTTGGAAGACTTTAAAGATATTAATAAAGGTATTAACTTTTAAATTTTAATAAGAACAAAGATTTTCTTATATGTATGTATTTTTATATAATTACTAACTATTATTTGATTATTTATAGATATTTTGGAAAAAATTGTCGAGATGGAAGATGTGGAGAAGCTAGATGATTGATAATGCACATGACGAATGAATAAACAATTTATGTTTTTTGTTTTTACTATTCGTATTTGGTTTCGTTTTATTTTTTTACTATGCCTATTACGTATTTACGTTTATGATTTGTAATTCGATACGAGTCCTTTTTGTGTTGCTTATCGTTTAACCTACTTTATTCTTAATCTTTGCATGGCTTTTTTTCTTTTTTAAATTGAATAACATTTTTTATTACTATGTTGTGTATTGTGTGAGGTATTAAAACCGAAAAGAACCGAAAAACCGGCTCGAACCGACTAGGAACCGGACCGGAAACGAAACGGAAAAAGCGGTCCGGTCCTTGGTCCACCGTTTCTTGATTTTTTTTGTCTCGGTGCGGTGCGGTTTTTACCGGTTCGGTCCGGTCCGTGTCTTTTGAACACCCCTAGTGAAGGGTGATACTTTATCTCAAACTTTTGACAAATCCAACAAACTAATTGGTGAATTGTCTAGCATGGGAGTTAATACTACTCAAGATGATATCAATATAAAGTTTCTTAGAGCATTGGGAGAAGAATGGACGATGTACACAGTCAGCTATAAACAAGGAAACACTTTTGACACTATGGAGATTGACGAGCTATATAATGAGCTACGTGTGTTTGAACCTGAAATTAAAAGACCAACAAGTTACTCAACACAGATGCGGCTTTTGTTTCTACTACTGGTACTCCATCTGAAACTGGTTTTATATCTAAGGAATCAAAAGGAAATCAGAATGATGAAAGTGTTAGGGAAGCTTTCTTCGCCAGTCATTGAAATTCTGGACTAGTAATTGAAGACTTGGAGCAAGTGAATGTTGATGATCTGAAGGAGATGGACTTAAAGTGGCAGTTTGCTATGCTAACTGTGAGAACAAGGAGGTTAATTCAAAGAACGGGAAGGAACAACTTTGCAGTTAGAAAAAGAGATAATATTGACTTTGATAAGAGTAAAGTGAGGTGCTTTGACTGCAAGAAACTTGGACACTTTGCCAGGGAATGTCCAGAAAGTCAAGATGATTTTCAAAAGCAGCTAACTCGGCACAACTCAGCAGGATCAAACAACAATTATCAAGGGAGAACATCCAATTCAACTGTTTTGGTTACTTAGGATGGATTTGGATTTGACTGGAGCTTTCAAGCAAATGAAGAGATCACTAAGGTAGAGGGTTTTGGTTGCCTATTTAATGTAAGGTTCAGGTGAAACGATATCTAGGGCTATACATAGATCTTACTAGACTTCCTGATTCAAGATAATATATTTATTATGGTCTTACCATTTTATTACTGATTTTCTGGGTCAAAACTTGTTAAACGTTTATACTCTCGTGTTTTTTTTATGAAAATGGGAGTAACCCACCAACATTATTGTTGACGTCTCTTTTTAACGCTTTTCAGGGATTAGAGGTTACACTTATTTGCTGCTAAGCTTTTGTATGACTACTTGGATATTTGAGACTTGGAACTTGTTAACTTTTGTTTTGTATTAGTTCCCGAAATATCCGAACTTTGTAGTTCCCTTTTTGTAATTTGATTCGGATTATTGTAAACCTTGTAATCCAATTTTATTTATTCTAATGATGAATGTATTGATCTCTTATGTTTAATGTAACCTTTGAAATCTCTGATATCGTATTGACTGTACACCTCGGGTTTCCGCCTGTCCGGGGTGTGACAGATCTTTTACGTGGAACTTATTTTGCTTTGATTAGTTCCTTTAGGATCCATTTGGCGTTATTGTACTTTATTTATTCGAATTATGTAAAACTTTGAACTTCGGATTTACTTATTTAATTCGATTATTCTTTTGTTATATTAATGTTGTAACATTGAATCTTTGATACTATTGAAACTGCTCCGCACCTCGGGTTTTCGTCTGAGCGGAGTGTGACATAAGTTTTCTTTTATCATCAGACTCACTATATTTCTTAATTAATAGTTCTCCACCAGCATGATGCTTTTAGCGGATGCTGCAATGTGAAGTGTGGTTCATAATTTTTGGTGATACCAGACTATACCATCTCTCAACGATTTTGTAGTATGACTTTTACAGTTTCCCGATCACCTTTGACTGACGCTTCTTATAGAGGGGAACGTACACCAATATGAAGGTATTCTTCTCTATTACCTTTTGAGTAATTTCAAAAGCAAATTAAATTAGGTAAACACATGTGTGGTGTAATAACTTACTCTAGGTTGCTTAACGTTATTTGAGATCAATATTTGTCTCATAATCTTTATCGTTTATATTTTTCATTGTCGTGTTAAAGGAGTCGAAACAAAAGTTTAAAGGTTCACCACCAAAGTATAATTGCAGTCTTAAGTTCAAGTTGATCTCTCCATACCAAAGGGGAGGAAAGATTAGGTTTTCTGGTGGTGTGGTGGTATTGGTGTTGGAAAAACCGTGCTTATTAGGAGCTTATCAACAATGTCCCCCATACCCATGCATGGTTGGTAGATGCTATAACAAGTTTAACTACATCTGTTTCAATAAATTAGGAATATTATGTAAAATAAACAGGAAATGGTGGTTGTATTTGGAGCAGATGCTCTATGGATTATATGGAGGAAAACAAATACTTTCGGACACATTGAATTTTTACTTTGTCAACTAGATGTCATTCATAACCATTTTGGCCCAGTTTCTTAAGAATGGGTTAGTTAAAAATTTCATGTTATCAACGGAGAAAGGAGAAAAAGCCATGACAAAAGTCGTAATATCTAATTTTGATGCATAAAACCTCCTAAAATATATATTCTAATTCAATTATAAGGTTTTTGTGTGATACAAAACCATTGTATGGATGTTATGTTTTCTGAAGACAATAATTCTGGTGATGCTTTATTTCTTGACGTAGATTCAACCTTATTTAGAAAAAGTCTAATAAGTTTGGACATTAAATGAGTCAAACTCTCACGTAAAATAATACTTGGTATGACCCGATACTTGATCACCCGTCCATTTTTTCAACTTTATACGGAATAAGTATGAAATGCAATGGAAATGTCTAATTTATCTTGGTTTATGTTTTTTTAGATGTATACTAATATATTAGTTTGGATATAGTTTTTTGTCTTTACACGGTCTTTAATCTAGTAAGAATATTTTTAATAATTTAAATGCTAAATAGAATCTAGACTGCTTTGTAATGAATATTAAATTTTAATTATATTTTGTTTTGTATATAACTAGGGGACACTCGTGCGTTGCACGAGGTCCGGATGCGTTTTCGTTATACAAAAGAATGTCTACTTTATAACAAAAATAGGAGATAAAATCTCTTCATCTAAAAAGTTAACAGATTTCAAAAATAAAAACATCGGAAAAAAACTTGTTCGTAGACACTTCTTCACGCCGTCCTTATGAAGTTCAACCCCCGTCTTCCACTTATTCTGAAAACCTTTCGACCGTTCCCAGAGGCTCTTTCCTATACTTTTTCTTCCACTTATTCTGCTCGATGTGTTTTCCATGACCGCTGTCACTGCTGATCGTGTTTCTTTGGATACTGTTAGTCCCAGGTAATTTGCAAAAATATAAAAGAATATTGGTTAGATCGTATTGAAAGCGGATTAAAAAGCAGACCTATCAAAAACAGATTGTCAAAGAGACCGGGCTATTGAAACTGACTTACACTGTTCTAAACCATTCGAAGTGCTAGGGGAAAACGGAAAATCCCAAGATGAAACTTACTCCTTACATATGAACGAATTTATTGCAGTGTCGTCGGAAAGAAGATAAGTATCCAGTGAAACTGGAGAACGGAGTACCGAAGATCAAATAGGTAGATGAAATGACATTTCACCCAACTATTGGACCTGTTGTCCTCCGTCCTAAGGTTTCGGTGGGTACTGATGCTCGTTCCAACGAAACTCCAGCAAATTCGTTAATATGTGAGCGGTGAGTTTCACCTTGGGATTTTCCGTTTTCCACCAGCAAATCAAATGGTCTTGAAAATGAAGAAACTCGGAAAAAGTAACACAATTGTCTAAGAGCGAAACATGAAAACAAACAACACAAGAGAAACCAAAGATTTAAGAACTGAAAAAGATGGATCACGGGTAAGAGCGGAATGTTAGACCTTCGGAAGAGAGGTGTTTGGATTTGAGCATTAGAGTTTTGTGTTTGGAAAACTTGGGTAAAGAGTTGATGAGGCCGTAACAAAAAAAGTGAAAACGAATTTTTTTGTTATTGGCTTGTCAACTCTTTACGTAAGTTTTCCATACTCAGAACCCCAATGTTCGAATCCAAACATCTTTCTTCAGAAGGCCTTACATCCCGCTCCAACTCGTGATCCATCTTTTGCAGTTGCTGAATTTTGGTTTATTTTGTGTTCTTGGTTTTTATGTTTTGTTTCCAAACAATCGTGTTATTTTTTAGGAGAAACTTTTTCTTTTGATCTTTCTCTGCTGGTATACTTTATAATACTTTTTTGTCATGATGTTTGGTTGTTGTTATGTATTGAGTGAAGAGAAGTATTAGTTAAAGTCAATTGAATAAATGTTTTTAATTGAAGTAGGAAGCAAGAGTAAAATGATTACCTACGTCTGAAATGCAGAGGTATAATGGAACGCAAGTCAAGCAGCTCCATCATCATAAAAGCCGTTATTTCCATTTTTTCCAAGTAATTCAAACGATGAACCTCAACTGACCTCATGAATATGTCAGTAAAGAGTTTAACTTTGGGAATTTCCACTTTCGCTAAACAATTGAAGTGATAAGCAGAATGTTTATATGTACTACGTCAGTTAAAGCTAAGCACTTGCCCGCAGTTAAAGAAAAAAGTGAAAGCTAGTCAGAAGTAGAAACAGTAACCTCCGAAGCCACAGAGTACACCGCACTCTATGATATACGTGATTCCTGTTCTTAGTTCCTAGCAGCTTTCAGTTTTTCCTCTAACTACGGGCAGCTGCTCAACTTCAACTGACACGTGCTTAAAAACAAAACACGAAAACAAAGAAGATAAAAGAAACTAAAACCAAGTTACCGAAAAACACGGATTATATAAAGTACCTCGAAGATCAGTCATTATCCATAATAAAAACCTCTAAATGCAGACTAAATATACATTTCTAGACAAATGGATTCGACTTCCATGTAGGTGAATATTTGTGATTCAACAGATTTCATAGGAAAGATTAGAATAATAAAAACATAAGCTTCATGAATTTCAGGAAGTAAAATGATTATGGGGCTCAGATTTATTGACAGTCAAACAATGTGGACTAATCTGCCATGGCTGCAAACCCACTTATCGGTTGCAATGTAACCTCACATTACCATCCGAGTTGCCCTGCCAAGATACAGATAACCCCAACTCTGCTTCAATTCACGCAGACGTACTAAACAAATTAATCATCATAGCGTCCATTTTAAAAACCCAACGGTCTAAAATAAGCCAAAAAACAGCCAGACCCGATATTTAAAGTCGGCGGGAGAAACAGAGGGACGGGGGTAGAGAAAAGACAACACGGAGGAAACACGCGTTAAGAAGCAGAACACGTACAGCCAGATTACCCAAACCGACCCAACCCGACCCAATCCCGATCCGAATAAAAAACCCCAACGTGTTTCTACACTGTAAAAGCCAGAGCCACAGCCCGAGCCAAACCAGAACCTGGCGCAATTCCATAGGCAGATACGGGATATGAACAGAAGAAGAATAAAATAATTATGGGGCTCAGATTCGTTAACAATCAAACAAAGTGGACTAATCTGCCATGGCTGCAAATCTAGTCATCGGTTGCAATGCAATTTGACATTACCATCCGAGTTGCCCCGCCAAGATACAAATAATCTCAACTCTGATTGAATTAACTCAGACGTGTTAAAGAAAGTCATCATCATAGCCTCTTTATAAAGACCATCAATCAAATGTATTCATAAGAGAAAATACAGGTAGAACATTTATATACACTGTTCAGTTAAAGCTGAGCATATGGCTCAGGTTAAAGAAAAAAGTGAAAGATGGTCGGAAAGAGTAACAACAACCTACGAAGCCATAGAGTACACCGCACCCTATGACATTTGTGGTTCCTGTTTCTCATTCCTAGCAGCTTTCACTTCTTTCTCTAACCCCAACCAGATACTCAGTTTTAACTGACACAATTGTCTAAAAAGAAAACACGAAAATGAAGAAGACAGAACAAACCGAAATTGATGAACTGAAAAAGCTGAATTAGGAGGTTGAACTGAAAAATAGGGTTTCTGAAAAGAGGTTTTTGAATTTGAAGGGTTTTCGGTTTGAAAAACCCGAGTACATAATTAATGAGGCAACAGCAAAAAAAAATATCTCATCACATCCGGACTGCTATATAGTGCGAAAAACACACCACAGTCCGCGACAGTACGAAAACTCAAAGACGAAATTTTTTGCTGCTGACTCGACAACTATGTACCCAAGTTTTTCCAACCCAAAACCCTAATATTCAAATCAAAAAACCTCTTTTTAGAGACCCCAATTTCCAGTTGATACTCATAATGCATCTTTTTCAGTCCTTCAATTTCCGTTTGTTTTGTGTTCTACCTTTTCATATTTTGGTTTTGGATAATTATGTTATTCAAAAATAATGACAAACAGAACAATTTACCCATACAATACAAAATAAATTAATAACCTCAGCATTCTCTTCTTTCAAGCTAAGCTTTGACTGGAACCACATCCTCGGGAGCTTTGATTGGAACAACATGCTATCCATATTTACTTACCGGAACAAATAAAAATATTATAAATCATTTGTCGACTAAATTTAGAATAACAAAATTCAACAAATATAACCAAATTTACCAAGCAGGCGGTAACTCTGCATTCTTCATACACCACTGCAAAACAAACTAACAAATGCAGTATTGCAGGAAATCCAGAGCGCATGAAATCAAAAATCCTCTCGACCAGCAACAGCCAAAATCTTATCAAACTCAGATTTTTTATTCAAACCAAAAGCAATTAAACACTGAACTTTTAAAGCTTCAGGAACTAGAGACTTATCACGAGCATTGTTACAGAAACGTTGTTGACTAGCAAACAACTCCTTCACAGTCTTAGATTTGTTCTGAGGATTAAAAAGAGTTGATGATTGTCATTTTAATAGTCCTAATTATTTGCACGTTATGCAAAATTGAATAAATAATAATTACACAAAAACAAAATTACCATAAATCAATCATTCAATATTGATAAGGGATTACATAAAAGTAAAGAAATGATCCAAACATGGAATAAATTAAAAGGCAACATAGATTCATTCAAAATGAAGAAATGCAAGCGTATAGAATTAAGCAAATTAATAAACTTAGGGTTTATATCGATTGAAATAGAAGAATGTATACCTTTATTATCGAAAATGGAATTGGGTTCCGGCGATTAAGGAACTTCTGGCGATTGAGGAACCTCCATAAACAGAGACGAAAATTGAAATTAGGGTTTAGGAATAGGCAAAGATGGTGAAGAATAACACAAATTGAGGGCGATTGAGGCAAAGATGACGATAACATATAAATTAGGGTTTAGGAAGAAGGTGAAAAGATGGAATGAGCAGGTGAAGGGAGAGAAAGAAAGGACGAAGATACATAAGGAAAAAAAATATGTATGGTGTAAAATGACCAAAATACCCCTCCGGGTTTATTTTCATTAATTTTTAGTGGTGAAATCTGGACCATTGATCATCTTGATCCAATGGTCCAAAATAGGTCTTTTTGTCTTAATCCATTATATGGTTTTAAATGATCTTTTCTCATATATATATATATATATATATAAATATATATAGGGACTGATTCATGCGAGAACTCTTATTTCTGCGAGAACTGCGAGAACTCTTAAAAAAAGTGTCAACTAACATGTAATTATGTCTATTGACATGTAAAAACTATTGAATGTTAAAAATCTAGTAAAAATATAAATGAAAAATTAAAAAAATTGTATGAAATCACGCGTATTTACAAATTGTTCACATATGAACGCTTTTTTTCAAAAAATGAGTTCATATATGAACGAAAACTTTTTACGTCATTTTATATGATTTTTTTTTAGTTTTTTACGTTTATATTTACTTGATTATTAATCTTCAAAAGAGTTTGCATGTGAATGAACAAAGTGAAACGAGATTTAACACTTTTTGTGAGAGTTCTCGCAGTTCTCGCAAAAAAAAAAGTTCTCGCATGAACCATTCACTATATATATATATATATATATATATATATATATATATATATATATATATATATATATATATATATATATATATATATATATATATATATATATATATATATAGGAGGAGGTTCTTATAAACCAATATTTAAAGTAAATTAAGTAAAAAAATATGAAAAAATAATTTTTATATGTTGTAATTTTGTATTATGTTTATTTATTCAATTATAACAAACTTTAAAAAAGCAAGTTTTGATATGCATCAAAATATATGCCGTTTAAGTGTTGTGCATCAAATTAATTGTTTTTGTGCAGTAAATAATGAAATTTGATGCACAATGATAAAACTACCCATTTTTTGATGTACAACAAAACTTCATTTTTTAAAGTTTGAGATATGGTTGAAATGAACGATAATTCAAAATATCTATCGTTATAAATTATTTTTTAATTTTTTTTTACTTATTTTACCTTAAAATTTGTTTTACAAGAACCAACCTCTATATATATATATATATATATATATATATATATATATATATATATATATATATATATATATATATATATATATATATACTAGTATAGTACCCGCACGGTGCAGCGGGGATAATAAACTATTTGATATAATTATATTACGAATATTTAACAACGGAAATTAAATACGCAAAAAGATAAAAACATAAAATGTATTTAAACTCCAATCATAATGTAAAACGTGAATATACGTATAGATACGAACTTTTAAAAGATAGAAAATATAGTTTGTTGCAATTTTTGTTGTCCTTGTACTTGTTAAAATATTTGCCCATCAATAGTCGTTTTTTTTCTATTTCTTGTTTGTTTCAAACTCACTTTACACTCTTTTTTTCTTGAATCGAGTTCTCTAATAGTTTTATATCTCGTTATCGGTTCTTCTTGGTAAGCTTCTTGCAATTGTTGACCATCTAAAACATAACATTGTAATGACAAATAAACCTACCTAGAAGTAAGAGCTTTTAAAAGATAAAGATAGTATAAAATGGTCTCATATTTTTTAAAGAAATTGAGTAAAAACCTATTTGAGCATGTATATCCATAATGATGGTTTCTTCTTGAGAAAATACCCAACCTTTCTTAAGGTTTGATCTCAGATAGTTCAGTTATTTTTTTCAGCCCTACACTTAAACATAAATAAATAAACATTTTTAGCATATGAAACCTCATCAAGTACAATTAGGACCAACATATGTGACATAAGTGTGTATGTGTTGACCCGACTTCCCATTCTACATCAAACAAATTACAAAACAAACTTAGGAATCATTTTTAAGATGAACCTCTTTCGACTTCCTATTCTCCATCAATTTTTGCATGGTTTGTAATCGAATTTTTTTATGAATTTGACCCATTTGTTAACAAATAAATACCGTTAATTACGGTATGGAATTACATGTCGGTTTTGGTTTCCAATCATAAATTCTTTAATCAATATAAACGAAATTGGTTATTGCTATTATGGTAAATAAACACTTCTAAGTCTACATGTTTAAAGTATCTTTCCGTTCATATACTCTACAAGGCTAAAACTTTATTAACCAACATTATTTAATTATAAGTTATTTTGAATAATGATATGTGGTGAGAGATATAAAAATCGTAGTTAAGTAATTTCAACTACTAAGGTTTTAAAGAATTAAGACTATGTGGGAAATGTTTTATAATATAGTAGAAATAGATTATATTATAGTGTAGATTTAGTATACGTATTTTAGTAGAAAAAATGCATAATATTTTAATTATTTTAAGTTTATGGGGTTATAAAATAAAATTTATAATAGAAAGTTTTTAAATTAAATAGAAAGTATTTTAATTTTTTTTTAATTATATAGGAATTATAAGTTACTTTGTTAGATGTTAAATTTTTTTTAAATTAATTAGGAGAGAGAGTGTTGTTTGAGTTAAATAATAATAAATATAGATTAAGGGTACTAAGGTAATTTCAATTACTTAAAATTAAGGGATTAAGACTCTAAGGGGAAATTCATTATAATATAGTATATATATATATATATATATATATATATATATAATATATATATATATATATATATATATATATATATATATATATATATATATAATATATATATATATATATATATATCATATATATATATATATATATATATATATATATATATATATATAGAGTTGGTTTCATTTAAGAACCATGTAATTATTTAGGAACCATTTTTAGGCAAGGTGGCAATTTTGTAATTAAACTCAAGGTGGCAATTTTGTAATTAAGTCAAAATTGAGAGCCAAATTGGAAATCAATTAAAACCACTTTAAAATCCTAATTAACTTTAAATTAACATATCTAGAGTATAACTAGGTTTTTAGGAAACATTAGAACAAGCATTTAATTATCTTTCCAACGAGCACCCACTTGATATACTTTTGACGACTTTTTTTTTTTTTTTTTTTTTAAAGTGAGTTTCGGTATATACACTAGTGTATATACTAAATATTCACCAGTGTATATACTAATTCACAAAAAACACATCTGAACCATATATACTATACACTAGTGTATACACTATATTCACTAATGTATAGTTATACACTAGTGTATTTATACACTACAGTAGTGTATTTATACACTAGTGTATACACTATATTCACTAATGTATAGTTATACACTAGTGTATTTATACAATATACACTAGTGTATACACTATATTCACTAATGTATAAGATGTATTCTCTATTGAATACATGGTATTCACTGGTGTATATTATATATTCACTTGTGTATATTGCGTATTCACTGGTGTATATTGTATATTCACTTGTGTATATATATATTGTATATTCACTTTTGTATATTGCGTATTCACAATTAAAAGATTCGTATACATTATTGAATATAGTGTATACACTAGTGTATAGTGTATATGGTTTAGATGTGTTTTTGGTGAATTAGTATATACACTGGTGAATATTTAGTATATACACTAGTGTATATACCGAAACTCACTAAAAAAAAAAAAAAAAAAAAAAAGTCGTCAAAAGTATATCAAGTGGGTGCTCGTTGGAAAGATAATTAAATGCTTGTTTTAATGGTGTATTTAGTTTTTCCTAAAACCTAGTTATACTCTAGATATGTTAATTTAAAGTTAATTAGTATTTTAAAGTGGGTTTTAATTGATTTCCAATTTGGGGATTTGACTTAATTACAAAATTGCCACCTTTCCTAAAAATGGTTCCTAATGGTTCCTAAATAATTGATGGTTCCTAAATGAACCCACCTCTATATATATATATATATATATATATATATATATATATATATATATATATATATATATATATAATATATATATATATATATATATATCATATTTTCATGACTCTTACGAGTCGAGTCATGATACGGGTTACGATTCAAAAAATAAGAAAACGATTCACGTCGCGAATCACGAGTTGACAACTATGGGTGTTACACCTAAACTTAGATTCAATTTGCTACACCCATCATTTTCACAAAGTTATAATATACATTTTAAAAAAAAGTTGAAATAAAGAGTCTAATAATCATAGTCGTAAGAATTGTGGCTAAAATACAGAATTATCCTTAGTTAACGTATAAAAAAATTATGCATGTTCAAATGTTTTAACGACGGTTAACAAAACTAGTTTACCTAAAAAAAATGAGGGACCAAATGAAGAAAAAAAAAGAATCGTCTTATGATTCCATTATTCCCGGTTGATGCGATATGCCCTGTTTGTCGCAAGGCATGTTTGGATTCCTTTGGGGAACACGCGGTTCATTGTAAAGAGCTTCCGGGATTCAAATACCGACACGATATGGTTAGAGACGTCCTCTTTGACATATGTAGACGTGCCGGGATCTCCGCCAAGAAAGAAGCACCTGTAAACTTTTTAACAGACCCATCGGATGGAAGATCTACACTTAGACCGGCCGATGTTTTGGTTTTTGGATGGGTTGGAGGGAAACATGCGTATGTGGATCTGACCGGGGTTTCTCCTCTTGTAGGGTTACGTAGTAACGGTTTTACAGTGGGTCAGGCTGCTTTGAAGGCCGCATCAGGCAAAGTGACAAAACACGAGAAAGCATGCATTGAAAATCAACACGTGTTTATTCCCTTTGCTTTTGATACCTTCGGTTTCCTTGCACCGGATGCGGTAGAGCTACTCAGTCGAGTTCAACGGGTTATGCATAGCCATGTTATGACTCCTAGACGTGTTGATGTAGTTTTTAAACGTATTGGCTTTGCAATCCAAAAAGGGTTAGCGGCGCAGCTTGTTGCCCGCTTGCCTTCGGTCACTTTGTAAATTCTTACGTTCTAAATCTAATATAAATTAATTTGAAGCTTTAACTTTAATAAAGTAGCAGAAAAGTTTCATTCCAATCTTGAGCTCAGAAGACCCAAAAACAACAACCCTAGACAGAGGTACAATTACTCATTTGCAATTTTTCTCAAATTAATTCGTAACTCGAAATGTAACGTAATTTTAATTTTACTTTTATTTTTTGGTTAATTTTGATTTAACAACTTTATTTGCGAATTTACGGAAATGCTACTGTTTGACGTTTTCAATTTATGTGTATTTTCCGTGTAATTTTAATCAGACTTAATACGATTTCTAATTTTCCCCAATGTTTTTAAGTTACAATTGCTTTCAAAATGTCAATTTTGGGGTGTTTATTTTAGCTTATGTAACTGGCTTTATATAACTTTTGATAAGCTCATAACCCTTTTGGGGCTTTTGAGCTTATCAAGTTGATAATTTCACAAGCTCGTAAGCCAGAAAAAATGGACTTATGAACTTATCAAAAGTTACATAAACTCATAAACAAGTTACATAAGATTATTAACTTATCTATACGTTTGTAAGTTGTAACAAACAAACCCTTTGTAGAGTTTGGTTAAACTTATAAGCTTATTTAAGGGGGTTTCGTAACCCCTTGTGTCACACCCCGCATAGAATGGCGGAACCGAGGTGTACAGTGTATACGGTATCAGAGATTCAAAGGTTACATCAAACATAAATAATCCATACAAAATCAACATAGATAAAGAGTTGGAATAGAATACTTATTACAGTCATCCGAATAATACCAAAATACGACTACAGAGTTTGGGAAACTAAGGAATTACAATAACAAAATAAATTCCAAGCAAAAGTCCCAAGTAGCCAAGCAAGCATAGCATCAAAATAGAGTAACCTCAAATCCCTGAAAAGCGTTAAAATACGACGTCAACATAAAGTTGGTGAATTATTCGCAATAGTAAATAAAAACATAATAGGATAAGAGTTTCAATACGTTTTGACCCAAAAGTGTTATGATTTGAAGATAAGTCTTTTGAAAATGATGTTTCAAAATGTACGTGAGGTTTACAAAACCTTTTGATAAAATACTCATATTTATACCATACAATACCATAATCATTTCATAAAAATACCATACTCATTTCATAAAATATCATAATCATACCATAAAATAAATACCATACTGGATAGAATATCAGCTCTAGGAACATACGATACACCTGACCCTTAACAATACTGGCAACTAACCCCACCTAGTGTCTCAAACTAGGTTGCCTCTAAATAATCGGTCATAACATTGCTAACACGGACAGGGCACGCCATCATCAAATATCGTGTTAACAATGAGGGCTTGTTAGACCCATATAGTGCTATATATACGAACCGGCGGCACAAGCTAACAGGTGTGTATACGGGGCCTTGTACTACCACGAAGGCGGTACAAGTATAGGTGAGATCATCTAAAGCATTCATATCCATATATACATACCATAATACATACATACCATAAAATACCTTTGTTTAACGCTAATCATGCCCAAAAATGTAAAAAGGGAAAAAAGGGCAACGAATAACTCACTGTATAGCAAAGCAATCCAAATCTCTATATGTCGGGAAATACTACAATACCGTCAAGCTCCAACGTCTAAGTGCCCTATACATCACGTAAATAAAACATGTCTAAGTATCTCTAAGTCTAGTAGGGTTATGCCTTAATGATTAACGTTTTATACGGGTTTTGAAATGACCAATAGGAGTATCGATATAACGGAATACAAATGTTTCGGGAAGTCAACGGACTAGATACGTGATCCTCATACTTACGTGCACTACAAGTCACGTAAGTATCAAGTTACGTGTTATACGAGAGTTACGGGACAAAACAAGAAGTTACGGAACATAAGGACCATAGTTACGTGTTCAGCAAGGGAATTACGTGACATCCAAGTCACTTACGTGACTTAGGGAACCAATTACGTGAATATGAAGGCAATTACGTGCATAAGGGACTAATTACGTGACAAAAGGACTAATTACGTGAACAATTACGCGATAAAGGGACTAGTTATGTAAATTGCAAGAGTTACGTGATCAAGGACCAGAGTTACGTGACTTGTGGGTCACGTAACTGGTCAATTACTTGAGGGAGGTGTTTGTTACGTGACTGGACTTGTTATCTGATCAGTTACGTGCATGTAACTACAGTTACGTGCATGTAACTGGGTTTTTACGAAAAATACATTCGGAAATCGATTTCTGAGTGTTCTAGATGTCTATTTGACCCCAAATTGGAACCCTATGTCCAGAATATGATTACATACAATAATCCTCAATAAAATCTAAGTTTTGTCGGTGAAAAATGGGATTTACGTGATGGAGTCAAAATAGAATAAAGTTTAAAACAAAAATGAAGAAATACTTACTTGATCGTAATGAAACTTGGAAGATAGATAGAGGTGATGATGGTGAACAATAATCCGGTCTCGGATTGGAAATCTAACGGTCGGATCGCCGGAAAATCTAGAGAGAAGGTGGAGGTTTGTAGGTGTTTTCTTGAGAGAGAAGTTAGAGAGAGAGAGTGTAGGTGATAAATGAAGATAAGGACAAAAAGTTGGTAGAGATAAGACAAAAGGGTTGGTGGGGGATGATTTTTGTAATAAAATTCCCCTTAGGACTAGTTTTGTAATGAAATTTCCGAAAGGACTAAAAATGAAATACTTTTTAAACGTTAATCTTAATCGTATAATTAAGGCATAATTCCCCTAAACTTATCATATGAGCATACTAGACTTATACTAAAGGCACTTAAGACTATACGTTCCCGACATAAAGATTCGAATCACATACTATATACCCGATAAACGTAAATACGCATAAAATACAAATATGATACTCATAAAATACGAATACGATAAACATAAAAAGGAATACAATAGGGTCAAAACACGAACATAAATAAATAAAACGAATACGAGACGATAGAATAATACCGTGAAATTCGCGAATGTCACACCTTGTACGCCTTTTTTTTTTTTTTTGGCTAAAGGAGAATGATTACCCCGGTAAAATAAGTACGCCATATATTTAGTCACCTAAAGTTTGAGTTGGTAATATGATGAAATTTGAATCATAATGACTTAATTCTATCACATTATCTATGACTTAATTCTATCACCTAAAGTTTGATTGTGAATACATTTTTACAGAAGTGATGAGTGATGACCCGTTGTAGGATGAATGCTCTATGTTTACCTCCGGACAGAATCAGCAATCTGCCTTTAAGCATCATAGAAACGATCTTGACTCTAATGCCAATACGAGATGCTTTTAGGACTAGTATTCTGTCCCGGAAATGGAGGTATCATTGCATAAACATTCCCAAGCTTGAGTTTGATAAAAAACTGTTCAAAGGATCAACTTATTACAAGATAGACGACATTTCACAATTCCTTCTTGTTGTCTACTCAGTATTGTTACTACACCATGAACCGGTGTTTGAGTTTTCTTTGGACCACTCCGAACTAGAAGACTGTTGTGAGGTTGACAAGATCATACTTCATCTTTCAAGGAACACTACTCTTGAGAAATTTACTCTTTGCGGTGGGTACGGTAACACCTATAAGTTAAACTCGTCCTTTTTTTCCCTGCAGAAATTAACACACCTAAAACTCGAGAATTGTGAAATTAGACCTCCAACAACCAGTGTTGGATTTAGTATGCTGAGAAGCTTATGGTTAGACGGTGTCATTATAGACGTAAACATGTTTCTAAGTCTTCTTCGTTGTTGCCCTCTACTTAAGAGCTTAACTCTGGTAAGATAATATTAGTGCCGATGTGATTTGAAAAAGTCATCTGATATTAAGTACTTCATTGTATATCTGTTTCATTTGTTTTAGATTAACTGTGGATATTTGTATTCAAAATTTGTTGAACTATTGCGGTGTTTGCCTTTGATTGAGCATTTGCGCATGGATTGTTTTTTCTGTCAGGTAATAGATAGCTTGTAGATTACATTTCGTAAAACTTAAATAATACATACTATTCTTACTAATTTTAGTTTTTGGTTAAAAGCCCCTTCCTTTTGGCGATACCCTAGAAAGGCGGGGACCGAACATGCTAGTCCATCTGAGAACTCTTCAATTAAATCGACTGTCTTTTTCTCGAGAACACGAGTTACCTTCTGTTCTTCTTTTGATAACAAGCTCTCCAAATATAGAGAAGATCTATGTGGAGGTAAAACAGTAAACTTGCTTACATATATTAATATTAATGTATCTATGATAAATGATTCTCATGAATTTTGTTTTTCATTAGAAGATATACGAAACAACACCAATTGCCATGAACTTTTTTGACCTTCATGACTACTCGTATGTGATCTTGGATAATCTCCGTGAATTTGAGATTACAAACTTCAGCAACATGAAGCCTGAAATGGATTTTGTAAAGCTTATCTTGTCAAAGTCACCTACACTAAAGACAGTACGAATAGTGATTGACAACAAGATTTCTGTTAATGATGAATTAAAGATGCTAAGAGACTTGTTATGGATTCCACGTGCATCTAATGGAGCCCAAATCAAGCTTGAGCGTCCGTGATTTTTGGCTTATTAGGTCGGTTTTTTCTGGAATCGTCTTGGTTGTATTCCGTATTTTTATGCTGTTTATTTTCAAAGTTCTTTAGGGTCACGTTTAAACTTAGTACTTAAACTGTTTTGATGCATGATTTTTGAACAAATATTAGTGTATTAATTTATGGAAGTTGCATGGTTTTTGTTTGCTGTAAGACCACTCCCATCCGAGCATCTTCACGCCGTTTCCCCCCCCCCCCCACAACAACGCCGTTTCCGGCCGGGGGGACGCCGTTCCGGCGGCGTTCCGGCGGTGGTGTTTCAGAGGCAACGCGCGTTTGTGTTTTTTTTTTTTTTTTTTTTTTTTTTTTAATTAATAAAAATCGATTAATAATAAAAAATAAAAAAAAAAGTGACCGTTGGGGATAACGGCTAAATTTTAAAAAATTTAATTTTTTTTTTTTTCCCCTATAAATACTTAACCAATAACACCATTTTACCCACACCAAACCATTTCTTTCTCTCTACAATTTACATTCTATCCACAAAACCCCCAAAGAAATGTCTCACTACAACGACTTTTCATCCGATCCCAAATCGCCTAACTCACCGGGTTTCTCAAATTACCAAAACCAACCCGGTGGTTTTACCTCACTACTCGCCGGAAACACCAACATACCACCTCAACCCCATCAATTAGCCATGAACGAGTGGCAACAATTCCAACAATTCCAACAATTCCGACAACAACAACAATCGTTCTCTCAACCCCAATCATACCATCAACCCCAATCATTCAATCAACCTCAACCCCAATCATTCAATCAACCCCAACAACAAGCATTCTCTCAACCACAACAACCACAAGTAGCCGAACCTAGTCGTCCTCGTAAGAGAAAAGACAAGGGTAAGAAAGTAGCTGAACCCACGGATGAACCTAACCCCACTCCGACGTCTAGGTCGGTTCAGTGGTCACAAGTCCAAGAGCGGCGCTTGGCGGAGAATTGGATTCATGTTTCGGAGGATCGTAAAAAAGGAAACGACCAAGATGGTCTAACTTTTTGGTATAGTGTGATGGCTATTTTCAACAAAGCCGAGACGGAACCTTTTACAAAAAATTCGCTAAGTTCAAAATGGAGGGCTATGAGCAAAAGTGTAAAATTGTTCGCAGCATGTCATGACCGTGCCCACCGAGATCGAACGAGCGGCGAGGATGATAAAGCCGTCTACACAAATGCGTTACGCATGTTCGAAGCCGAAAATTGTCGCGCATTTCGTCATCACTCTGCTTTTGAAGTTTTGCATACCGCGCCAAGGTTTGCTAATCCTGAACCCATTGACCCGATCAACCTCGACGACGATGCAGAACCGGACTTCTTTGGCCATGATAAAATTCCACGACCTTTAGGAAGGCCACGACCATCTAAGAGCGCACGTTCCTCCTCCTCCTCCGATGTTACTTCAAAACGGGAGGACTTTAACGAAGACCTTGTCACCGAAATTCGCGAGCTTAAGCTCGCAAAAACAGCGGAGATCAAACTCAGAATGCGTCATCGGAAAATGGAGTTTCTACTTATGCCAACCGATAATTTGCCGCCACGGGATCGGGCTCGTATCGAAAAGCAGAAGGACAAATATCGCACCGAATTGGATATCGAAGAAGGCGACGAAGACGAAGACGAGGATTAGTTTTTTATGTATTGGTTTTTTTATTTATTTTTACGTATTTTTTTTATGTAATGGTTTTTTTTTTTTTATTTCTATGTATTGTTTTTCTTTTTTAATATTAATCTAAGTTTATTTTATTAATAATGTTTTAAAAATAATATGAGAAAAAGAAAGAAAATGAAAAAAGAAAAGGCGGTGGGTCCCAGTTTTTGGTGTTATGGATGGGGGTGTTTAGTGGTGTTATGTTAAGTTGGTGTTATGGTGACGTGGCAACGAAAAATGGTGTTATTGGTGTTACGGATGGGAGTGGTCTAAGGAGCTTGTAATCTTGTATTATCTGAAGTTTAGCGTTCTGCCTAACTACTTGTGAATTATCACGAGAGTTCATATAATGTATGCATATACAAATGAAATGATAGATACAAAGGAGATTATGAGTTACTCCGTAGTAAACTTGTTTACGGAACAGAGTGAGCATGACTAACGGGTTTTAATCTAATAAGGAAGGCAACTTTTTGCTTTATGACGGTCTTTATGAAACTTCAGGAACAATTGATTTTCTCTCCCAAGAAGGTCTATCGTAGTGATGTTTTTAACATGATGGTGTGTAACAATAGGGGTAGGCGCAAACTTGTATGATCATTTTGGATTAGAAATCCAATGTATACTCTTATGTAACTGGGTCTTTTTAGCTTTTTGCTAATATTAATATATTTGAATACATGCACGGGGTGATGGCAATGCTGAAGCTTCTTGTTTGTATTTTTGCCGTTCAAATAAAAAATAAGGAAGGAAACTTTTAGAAGAATAATTGAACCGGTTAAAAGAATATTCAAGTTGTAGAATGGGTGGGTTAATCAAGTAGTCAAAAGGGGATCGCTGATTTGGTAATAGAGAAATTTCCACAGCCCAAGATAGCCCGATTAGGTATAAAAAAGCATGAAATAAAACATTTTCTACTTAGAGTCATTTTTTCGGTGCAAAAAAGACGACCACAAAATAAAGTTACTATATTTTTCTAATTTGTTTATACGATGATTGTTTATATTTAATTTTTTATGTATTTTATAATCAAATTATTTTTTTCCCGGCGCAACATTCAGGTTGAAAATTATTTTATTTTTTCTTGTTTAAAAATCTATAGATACAAAATATAGATAGAGTTTTCTTAGCAAATCACGAAAACAATCACCCAATTTTCAAATTTAACAATCCGCTTTGCGACGGATTGCTTGCGACATTTTTTTTGTTACGAAATAACATAATGTTAATTAAACCAATAAAAATTAAACAAATTGTCTCTAGTCTCTCGACACCATTCATTTTTCGCGACACTATTCATTTCTCGCGTCACTCTTCACTTTCGCGACGACGTGTCAAATTTTTGAAGGTTTGATTAGGTTTTATTTACTTCTTCCAACGAAAAAGTGTCACAGAAAATCCGTGACAAATCAGATGATTATTTTTTTTTAAATGCAAATGTTGGATGATGGTTTTGGTGATTAATTTTTTTTTTTTCTATTTTATTAAGTTTTTCATGAATATTATTCTAAAAAACTATTTTCAAATAAATTTTAAAATCCCAAGAGTTTTATACCCCCCTTAAATAAATTGTTTTTATTAATACCCCGCCAGAAAGTATACTTTCATTATTGAGTTTTTCCCCTAAGCAGACCCCAAAAAACCCTAGCAGAGGTATATTTGAACTCCTTTTGTTTAAGGCCAATCTTTTGTTTAAGAACACTTTTTTTATTTATAGAGTTTGTAGCGTGACTGTATATGAGTTTGATTTTTTTATCGTAAAGGTTTTTGGTTCAACTCCAATAAGGGATAAAAGTATAAATATTTGTGTTGTGTTTAAAAAGAGTGTTTAAAAAGAAAAGACTATTTTGTGTTTACCATTTTTTTATTTTTGATTCGTTGTGTTGATGCACTTTTTGGATGTCCATAGCTTAGCAAATTTATTATTAATGTTTATTTGTAATGTTGTACACCTAGTTGATTGTAAAAGTGCGAAATTCACCTATATTCGGTCTGGGCTTAATATTCATCCGTACGGATGAGACACAGGCCTATATATAGTGAATTTTCTGCATCTTTTAGGTTAAGAGTTTTGAAGGTAGTTTTGGAGTTTTTAGGGTTTTGGAGGCGACCCGATCCGGCCGATCACCGGATTAGGGAGAAGATTATGTTTAATCTTCTCCCTAGCCTAACCACGATTTCTCTGTTTAAACCAGTGTAATCTTTAACGTTTATTAATAATATTTGGTTTATCTTTGATTATTCGTGTTTATCACTTCCGTCTATTCAATCTATTGCTCGTCCTTGTTATATGTTCCTGATTTGGACCAACAAATTGGTATCAGAGCCGGTTAACACCGAGCTCTTGATTTGGAACGAATTGAGATTGAAGACGTTAAAATGGGTATGTGTTTTCTCCACTTTTTGGTTATTCTATTCGATTTTGATGATGGTATTGGATGTTTGGAATAGAGGGTTTGAAAATCAGGTTATCTGGAGTATTTTGATGGTTTTGGTGGTGAAAAACGAGATCAAAACGTCAAAATTAGGGTTTTGGGTCTGCGCAGCTGCGGGAAAAATGGCGGCACAGGTTCGTTCACCGTTGGATCGCTCTGAATTTTGGATATGTGGTTCAAGACTCATTGATGCACGTTCTGACCGGAGGGATTTTCGATTGGATTTTTCTACCGTGAGATATTACTGTCCGAATTTTCTGCAGTTTTGTGCAAAAATTTTCGGATATCGGTTAAAGTTACACGCATCACGTCTAGATCTGATGGATAATCTCCTATATTCATTGGGTCAGTATTAAAGTGAAAATGTGGAGAATCACAGGTTTTATTTTGTGGGGTAATCGGGAGCATCCGGTTATTTATGGGCCATCAACGTTATATTTATATATTCCGCGTATTTGTGATTCCGCTTTATGGAGGGAATCTGTTATTGGTTATTGTTTCGCAATCACAGATTTATGGTACGTGATCTTTGATGAATCTGAATATCTGCTGACTTGTTTTGGATTATTAGTTCGTGGATGGAGTCCTCTATTTTTTGCCTAATACAGTTTGAGTCATGATAAAGACGATTTGAGCATCGATGTCTATATATTAGGAGAAGCTTATCTGGAGGGGGAAGTTTACAGTTGGTAATTCATAGCAGATTGGTTTATGTGAAGATTGTTACATTATTGATATGATCGTATCAGAGTCTGTAGAGTTCAGTCTCAGGGGGAGTCTTGCTGCTTATGGTTCTTTGGGTTGCATGTTTGTTCAAGTGAAGTTAGAGAAACTACAGAATGTCTACTTAGCATTTCGACAACAACGGGGGGAAAACGTTGTTTTTCGAAGTTTGATTTGTCACGTTTATTCTGGAAGACTTTATTGTAGCTTGAAGATTCAAGTAATCCTGGTATCACTGCAGAGACTGACTGAAGATTGCAAGAGGTGTCTACAACAATTTGTAAGCTATGTCCAAGGGGGAGTTTGTTGATGCACTTTTTGGATGTCCATAGCTTAGCAAATTTATTATTAATGTTTATTTGTAATGTTGTACACCTAGTTGATTGTAAAAGTGCGAAATTCACCTATATTCGGTCTGGGCTTAATATTCATCCGTACGGATGAGACACAGGCCTATATATAGTGAATTTTCTGCATCTTTTAGGTTAAGAGTTTTGAAGGTAGTTTTGGAGTTTTTAGGGTTTTGGAGGCGACCCGATCCGGCCGATCACCGGATTAGGGAGAAGATTATGTTTAATCTTCTCCCTAGCCTAACCACGATTTCTCTGTTTAAACCAGTGTAATCTTTAACGTTTATTAATAATATTTGGTTTATCTTTGATTATTCGTGTTTATCTCTTCCGTCTATTCAATCTATTGCTCGTCCTTGTTATATGTTCCTGATTTGGACCAACACGTTGAAATCCCCAATGTTCTAAAGTTGCAACTAATATCACAATGTCAGATTTGTTTGATTAGAGGTAGTATGTATATATTAGGGATGGTGTATTGTTTATTGGTTTACACTTAAGGTTAAGGTTATGTTCGTCATTATAAACGAAACAAGATACATATTCGTCGTCCAAACATGTGAAGGTTATACTCGGTATCCAACTTCTTCTTTTTTCTGTTTGTTGGATTTGTATAAACGAAATCAGATACATATTTGGGAGTCATTCATGAAAATAGTTGATGTTATCACATAATCTATGATTTTATATTCTGAATGCTGATACATTTTTACTGAGTTAGCGATGGACCTTTGTAGGATGAATGGTCAATGTTTACCTCCGGACAGAATCAGCAATCTGCCTTTAAGCATTATTCATATAATCCTGACTCTAATGCCAATACGAGAAGCTTTTAGGACTAGTATTTTGTCTCGTAAATGGAGGTATCATTGCATAAACATTCCCAAGCTTGTGTTTGATGACAAACTGTTCAAAGGATCAACTGAATACGAGATATGGGACATTTCAAAATTCCTTCTTGTTGTCTACTCATATTGTTACTACACCATGAACCGGTGTTTGAATTTTCTTTGGGCCACTCCGAACTAGAAAGCTGCTATGAGATTGACAAGATCATACTTCATCTTTCAAGGAACACCACTCTTGAGAAATTTACTCTTTGCACTGGGTTCGGTAACCCCTATAAGTTAAACTCGACCTTTTTTTCCCTGCAGAAATTAACACACCTAAAACTCCAGAATTGTGAAATTAGACCTCTAACAACCAGTGTTGGATTTAGTATGCTGAGCAGCTTATGGTTTGACAGTGTCACAATAACCATGAGCACACTTGAACGTTTTCTACGTTGTTGCCCTTTACTTAAGAGCTTCACTATGGTATAATAACATTATTGTTGTTGTTATTTAAAAAAGTCGTCTTATATTCAAGTACTTCATTATATATATGTTTCGTTTGTTTTAGATTAAATTTGGACATTGGTACTCTGAATATTGTGATCTATTCCAGTGTTTGCCTTTAATCGAGAATTTGCACATGGATCATAGATTTTTTGAGGTAATAGATAGCTTGTTGACTACATTCCATATAACTTAAATAATACTACTATTCTTACTAATTCTAGTTTTTTGTTAAAGTCCCCTTTTTTTGGCATTTCCCTAGAGAAGCGGCTACCGAACATGCTAGTCCATCTCAGAGCTCTTCAATTAGATCAACTGTCTGTATCTCTAGAAGACGAGATACGTTCTGTTCTTGTTTTGCTTACAAGCTCTCCAAATATAGAGAAGATTAATCTGGAGGTGAAATTGTCTAATTGCTTAATTAAAGATTATTGCAATATATTATTCTCATACATTTTATCCATTTAGCCATAACTATTTTGTTTCTCAAATAGATGTTCTACTTTCCATCTGAAGCAATATCACAAACTGCCAAGACCTTTTTTGATCTGCATGACTACTCGTACGTTATCTTGGATAAGCTCCGTGAAATGGAGATTTCCAAATTCTGCAACACCAAGCCTGGAATGGATTTTGTGAAGTTTATCTTGACAAAGTCACCTTCGCTAAAGACAGCACGAATAGTTATTGACAACAATATTTCTGTTAGTGATGAATTAAAGATCCTAAGAGACTTGTTATGGATTCCACGGGCATCTAATGGAGCCCAAATCAAGCTTGAGCGTGCGTGTTTTTTGGCTTAGTAGATCTGTTTTTTCTAGACACGTCTTGGTTGTTTTACATGTTTTTGTGCTGTTATATTTTCCACGTTCCAGGAATCCAGGGTCGGTTTTAAACTTGGTACTTAAACTGTTTTGATGCATGGGTTTTTGAACTATTATATCAGTGCTTTAATATGGAGGTTGAATGGTTTTTGTTTGCTTTATGGGGCTTGTGTTATTTAAATTTTATCATCCCGCGCTACTTACTTGTGAATAGTTATGGGAGGAGATTATGAGTTAGTAAACTTGTGTACAGAATGGTGCCGAGCATTGGGTTAGGAAGATGTCCGACTTAAAAGGTCATACTTACAACATTTGAGAAGCTATCGGGGCTATGAAAGACTTTCCGAACGCTGTGGCAATGGCCTGGGGATTCCTTCATACGGGGTTTTGATTTGAATTTTCACCAAGTTTTGAGACTAAAGCATAAGTTGTGACAAATTTGTTTATGTAAGAGTAAATTACATTAATTGACCCTAATATTTATTCCAAATTACAGATTTAGTTCATAAGTATAAAAAATTACACCACTCGTCTATTAAGGAAAACAAACTACGTTTTTCGTTCTTAAATTTTAATGGACATTCATTTTATGTTTAGGGATTAAATGTGTAATTAGTTTACAAATATTCGGTAGACAATGATTGCTCTAAAATGCGCTTGATGTGCTCCAATATCGAGGTCTTGTCCTTTTTGCATGATAAGAATTAACAAAATAAAAATATCTTAAAATAGGGGTGACGGTGACAATTTTTTATACAATACATAACCGACCCAACAATAAATGGGTTAGTGTTGAGCCTTTTTCGGTTGGCGGGTCAAACATGTTTAACCCACAAACTCAAATAATTTTTGTGTCACGTTCACGTTGAACGTTTCTGTGTAGCGTCAACTCGTCAACCAACTTAACTTTTTCAAAAGTTTTTTTCCCAAACCTGCCAACACGAATACTCACTCGCCAACCTGTTTGACATGACAATCCGAAATTTGGACACGCTAACACACCGATTTTTGACACGCCAATCCGAAATTATGACACTAATTATGACCCGCTAACTTGTTTGACTCACCAACCCGTTTACTGGAACCTTTTTTTTCTTCTCTTTTGGTTGTTAATTTTCATGTTTTAAACATAAAACCTAATAGTTTTTTTTTTCTTTCGAGTTTTGTAAATATTACTTACGGTTTTTAGAGCACATAAGTTCAAGTATGTTACGTTATAACAATATCGTAGATTTTTATAAATTCGGATTTTTTTTTGCCATTATTAATGGTATAAAAGAAACAAAATATAAAAAAACATTAACGCATTAAGACAAAATTAGTAAGTTATATTATTGACAAATTAAAAACTATTACAATTACTTTGAACAAGGTTTTTATATCTTTATACATGATACTAGGACTAAAATGTTTATGTGACCTCATTCTCTTCATCTTCAATGGATACAACAAAGAGTCAAAAGACCTTAATTCCTCTATTCAAAAGTATCAAGTATAAAAGAACAACTTCAACTAAGTACTCGCCGTTCATAACGGAAATTTTAATGAACTGAATAATATTTTAATCTATTAAAATATTAATTTTAAAGTATATAATTAAATATAAATTAGAGTTAATTACATAAATAGCCCTTATGGTTTATCCAAAATTATGGATTTCGTTCCTAAGTTTAAAACGTAACATAAATCGTCTAATTCTCGAAACAAATTACACTTTTCGTCCCTAAAATGGATGTCTATTAAAAATTTTCGTTAAAACTTCCGTTAACTAATTACATATTTCGTCCCTAAAATGGACGTCCGTTAAAAATTAGGGATGAAAAACGTAATTAGTTTTGAAAAATGGACGATTTATGTAATTAACTCTATAAATTAATTTGTAAAATATCAAAATTCTAAAAGCTAATTTTTCCTACTTTAAAAGTAGGGTACTTGTTAGAGATGAAACAAAACAATAAAAAGAATTAATGATATGCCACTTCATTACAAAATAGTGTATATTTAAGAAAATTGTGTAAATGTTTTTGTTTGAACTTATATAAAGTTATAAGCTTAATGAGTTTTGGCTTATGTTTCATAAGTCCGAATTTTATGGCTTATGTAAGTGATTATGAGCTTATTAATATTTATTTAGTCAAAATAAACAATACTAATCCCATAAGCCCTTAGATAAGTCATAAAATTCGGGCCTAAACTCATAACATACAAATAAGATATAAGATATAAGCTCAAACAAACTCTCTACTAGCCGTTTTGAATAAACCCTTGATTTCCCATTCTTGTTTTCTAATAAAACCAGCAGAAACCTTTCATTTCCAGTCTTGTGCTACTTGCTTCAGATCACCCAAAGCTACAACCATAGACAGAGGTACTGAATAAATTTCTATATTTGAATTTTAGTTTGTTAACATAGGTAAAATCATGGATTTCTAGCAACATATAAGTGTCTTGTAAGGTCTAAGGAAGATTATTCAAAAAACAAAAGTTAAGGTTATATGTATTCATCATTCAACCTGTCTTTTTGCTGGATTTGATATAAATTAAACGAAACAAATATTAAAACCAGTTCCCATTTGAGGGAGCAAAGAAAGCCGCTAAGGTCATCCTGCATTGTGTCCATCCCGAACGCAAAAAACGACCTACAATGGAACAAGTTGTGGCCGAGTTAGTTATAAGGTTATTGATTTTATATATATATATATATATATATATATATATATATATATATATATATATATATATATATATATATATATATAAGCTTTAAGCTCATAAGCCGACTTTTCCAATTAACAATACCCCCTAATAGGATATCTAATTCAAAAGGCTTATTTTCTAGCGGTATGTGAGTTGTTGGTGCAAAGCGGGACTAAAGTGTGAATTATTGTGCAGTATGTATGTTGTAATATTTGACTTGATTTTATCACATAATCTATGATTTGAATTTCGGAATGCTGATACATTTTACAGAGTTAGCGATGTACCTTTGTGAGGTAAATGGTCAATGTTTACCTCTTGACAGAATCAGCAATCTGCCTTTAAGCATTATTCATACGATCCTGACTCTAATGCCAATACGAGAAGCTTTTAGGACCAGTATTTTGTCTCGTAAATGGAGGTATCATTGCATAAACATTCCTAAACTTGAGTTTGACGAAAAACTGGTGGAAGGATCAACCGATAGTGAGTCATACAGCAACAAGTGTAAAATCTTCAATGTCGTCTACAGCATATTGCTACTACACAATGATCCGGTGCTTGAGTTTTCTCTATCTTTCTCCAGACTAGATACAGTCATGATATTGACCGGATCATACTTTATCTTTCAAGGAACGCCACTCTTGAGAAATATACTCTTTGCATGGGGCGGGATAATTTCTATAAGTTACCATCATCCTTCTTTTCATTCCAGAAATTAACGCACTTAAAACTCCAAAATTGTGAAATTCAACCTCTATCAACCATTGCTGTATTTAGTACCCTGACAAGCTTATGGTTTGACGAAGTACGCGTACCCACGAGCATGCTTCTAAAATATTTACGCTGTTTCCCTCTACTCAGAAGCTTCACTCTGGTAAGACATAATAAGGGCTCGTGTCATTTGAAAAAATCCTCATATATTCAAGTGCTTTGGTATATATACGTTTCATGTGCTGCAGATTAACCCTAGTGAAAGTTGGTATCCCAAATTTTTTGATCTATTGCGGTGTTTGCCTTTAATCGAGAATTTGCACATGGATTATTGTTTTGCTCAGGTAACAGAAAATTCAAAATTTGTTGACTACGTTAAATGTAACTTAAGTAATACTTTTCTTACTATTTTTAGAGGGATAGGCCATTTCCTTTTGGCGTTTCCCTAGAGAGGGGAATTTTTGGCCGGAATAGACTTTTCTCCACCGGAATTAGCGCCGGTGGATTTAACCGGAAAAAGTTTATAAATGTCGTATAGCCGGCATTGGCAATGCCGGCTTATGCCACTGTGTTTGCCACGTCGGATTTCCACTACCGCTTATCCTAGTCACCATCCTCCGTGTCATAAGCCGGCGTTCCCAACGCCGGCTTTTGATTTAAATTTTGACGGTTTTCTTTAAGCGGTTTCCGGTATTTTGGGGTTTTCTGGTCAGTGGTTTAATGCTTGTGGTTTTGGTGATTTTTGAACTTTTTTAAATTTTCCGGCAAGGGCAAACGGTGGTAGAAAGAGCGGTTTGGAGGTTCGTCATATCATACGATGTTGTACGGTGAATTGTAGATGACGGGTTGGTGTTTTACACAAGTTTCGTAATTTTCCGGCAAAAATCCTACCGGAGAAGATGAAGTTCTCCGGGTGATATTAATTCACAAAATGACAAAATAGTAGGGGGGTCTTTTTGAATAAATTTGAAAACAAAAGGTTCCAGTTGTAATGTTTTAATTTTTCAAACCATTATATATGCAATCCTTTATCTTTCAATATTATACAAAAAGACCCCAATATTTATATAATAAACCATATGAAAGTAGAAAATGTTAATATGAAAATGGAAAAGCATGCACAAATACTCAAATATTTATATAATAAAATGTAAAGTTTTCAACACAAAGAACATACACCACTCAAAAATCAAAGTAGTTTGCAAGCTATTTAGGTTTTTATTTTATTTTGTTAAGAGTCGAACCTTGAGGACGTGTTCTATGAACGACAATATATATTGGACGGAAAACATTTTCAGTACCAAATTACAATCTATATGAGATGTGCTTACTTCATCTCAAACTACCTTAGTAAATTTGAACTAAATTTAAGAATGGAATTGAAATGTTAAATGTGGGTTTTAATTTGATTGATATAGGGATATAATTTGAAAGGACACTTAAATTAAAATAAAAACAAACAATTAGTGGTGTCTAGTACTTTGCCATGATAAGTTAAAATCACCGTCCTCACCATTTGTACTATTTCACATGCATGCAACAATTTCCAATAAATCATTTGTACCTTCTTCCTTTTTCTAATATAAATATAAATATTATTATTTTATGATATTTATATTTATATTTAATATAAATATAAATTATATTTTTCATTTCTTTTAGTTTACAATAAAATAAAATGTATTAATGAGAAAGAAAAGAAAAACTTTAAATCATGATTTCTTTGGTTGTCTTCTCCCTCAAAACTCCACCATAAACCCTAATTAAATTTGAATCGACAATTGAAAAACAAAGTCTTAAATTTGACCAAATCTATTGTAATAACAGTTAACGGCCACATCTCCACATCGACACCACTTTCGATCTCCACCGGCGACATGTGGTGTTTGACATACAGTCATCGATCTGGATCACCACAAGCATTAAACCACAACCAGAAAACCACCAAAAATACCGGAAACCGCTTAAAGAAAACCGTCAAAATTTAAATCAAAAGCCGGCGTTGGGAACGCCGGCTTATGACACGGAGGATGGTGACTAGGATAAGCGGTAGTGGAAATCCGACGTGGCAAACACAGTGGCATAAGCCGGCATTGCCAATTCCGGTGGAGAAAAGTCTATTCCGGCCAAAAATTCTAGAGAGGGGGCTTCCGAACATGCTAGTCCATCTCAGAGCTCTTCAATTAGATAAACTCTCTTTATCTGTAGAAGACGAGATACGTTCTGTTCTTGTTTTGCTTACAAACTCTCCAAATATAGAAAAGATTAATCTTGAGGTAAAATTGTATAATTGTTTATATATTGTCAGAGATATATTGCTATAAATGAAGCTCATACATTTTATCCATTTAGCCATAACTATTTTGTTTTTCGATAGATGTTCTTCATTGCATATGAAGCAATATCACAAACTTCCATGAACTTTTTTGACCTGCATGACTACTCGTATATGACCTTGGATAATCTCCGTGAATTGGAGATTACAAACTTCAGCAGTGAGAAGCCTGGAATGGATTTTGTGAAGTTTATCTTGTCAAAGTCACCTATGCTAAAGAGAATTCGAATAGTTATTAACAATCGGATTTCTGTTAGTGATGAGGTTTTGATCCTAAAAAATTTGTTATGGATTCCAAGTTCATCTATCGGAGCACAAATCAAGGTTGACCGTCCGTGATTTTTTGGTTTATCAGGTCAAGTTTTACTGGAATCGTCTTTGTAGTATTACGCTTTTTTTGTTGTTGTTAATTTTCTATGTTCCAAGTTTACCTTTAAAATTAGTACTTAAACTTTTTGATTCACGGGTTTTGAACCAAATATTAATGTTTTTATGGAACTTGCGTGGTTTTTATTTCCTGAAAGAAGCTTGTGCTATTTAAGGTTCGGCTTGCTGCCTATGTACTGTGAATTACGACGGGAGTTCAAATATTGCATGCATATATAAATGAAAGATATGGAGGAGATTATGATCGAGTTAACAAACTCATTTATGGAACAATGTTAGCATGACGCGGGTTAAAGATGCCAGTTTTATGGTCATACTTTCAAACATCCTCTTATGTGGCTTTACTTTTGAAATTTTACGAAGTTTTGAGAATTTTGGTCGGAGAAAAAACAAAACTGATCTATTTCTGAGTTTGCTCTATGTTTCACCAAACTAGAAAGTTGTTGTGAGATCGACCAGATCATACTTCATCTAGCAAGGAACAACACTCTTGAGAAATTTTCTCTTTACATTGCGTTGCGTAATGACCATAAGTTGCTATAGGTGTGCAACCCGAGTCGTATTGTCAAACAATAATATAGGTATACATCTAATTAGATTGTCGAACAACATGCAGCGGAAGCAAGTTTGAATCAAACATATAATCAATATTAACTAAGTTAAGAATTGTACATTTGTTGTTAACTTACATGGTTTAGGATTTATAGTGAAATCCCTCTACATGTTTGTACACGACACCTTCTTTAGCAACAGACTTGTATGGTAGTACACGTTTATAATCACCAAAACTCTTATCTAGCTTGCTTGCTTAAACCTTATTTGAAACTCACAAACCGAAAACCCATTTGGTTGTGTAAAATCGACCGGCCAAGGAGAGAAACAAGAATCGATTTCTTGTTCTCCTTAATAGATTATGGGATAGATAAAATAACGGACTTGATGTTCCTTATATAGCCAAGCAATGTCTTGGAGAACAAGTTGTATTATAATTAGGAAACCTCCATAATTACGTAATACATCCTCCCATTTATTAATTATTACAATTAACTCATTTAATTAATTGAAGTCTTAAGTTCAAGTTGATCTCTCCATACCAAAGGGGAGGAAAGATTAGGTTGCGTTTAGTTATGGAAATTTTTTTTATTTCTAGAAAACATTTGAAATTTTGAAAACACGTTTAGTTGTCAAGTAGAAAGTACATAGAGTTTTCTTTTATTGTAATGGAAAATAGTTAGAAAACTATAAAAGTCGGTTTTCAAAAGTTTAGTTATAAATTAGAAAACTGAGTTTTCTGTTTTCATGGAAAATTATTTTGGAGAAAACATATTTGAACATGTTTTTTGTTTTCTATGTTTTCTTTGAAAATTTTTCTAGAAAGCACTGATAGTTTTCTTCAACTAAACGTACCCTTAGGTTTTCTGATGGTGTGGTGGTGTTGGTGTTGGAAGAACCTATTAGGAGCTTATCAACAATGTCCCCGAGGGCCATGGTTTGGTAGATGCTATAACAAGTTTAACTACATCTGTTTCACTAGCATGCTTAAACAATTGTCTTTTTATCCTTTCCTCAGGTGGCTTATTTATCTTTGTTGTGGATTCTCATCTTTCTTTACTCAGCTCATAGCAAGTCGTAAAGTGTTTTGATAAGTTTAGTATGTTTGAAGCGGGTTGACGATTTTAATCGTGTGTCTTGAAATCCTTCTCGACTAGAATGGGACCTGATTTGATCAGATATTTACTCTCCATAATCTTCAATAAATTAGGAACCTATGATTTGAAAAAGTAAGGACTTAAGTATCTATACTCAATCTATCTCTCTATCCTGCATTTCTTTCAAGAATCTGTTTCTAAGTTGCGTGACACATTATTCCGATTGTGAATTTTGCAAACAACAAAGAACTAACATGACCTTTTTTGTCAATAAATTTAGTTGATTATAGTTTTTGTATCAGATTGAAAATATAGAAATATGAAATTGCAATGGAAATATCTGCTTTATCTTGGTTTATGTTTTTTGTAGATGTATACTAATCTATTAGTTTGGATATAGTTTTTCGCATTTATACGGGTCTTTAATCTAGTAAGAATATTTTTAATAATTTGAATGCTAAATAAAATCTAGACTGCTTTGTAATAAATATTAAATTTTAATTATATTTTATTTTTGTATATAATGACTTGTAACTAGAAAACATGTATTATTATACTAAATGTATTATATTACCAACTTACGGTTATTTTTATATGTATATATCTGTATTTTAAATTTTAGATGTATATATATTATATTTTCATGACTCTTACGAGTCGAGTCATGATACGAGTTACGATTCAAAAAATTGGAAAACGATTCACGTTGCGAGTCACGAGTTGACAACTATGAATGTTACACCTAAACTTAGATTCAATTTGCTACACCCATCATTTTCCCAAAGTTATAATATATATTTAAAAGAAATAATTCAAATAAAGAGTCTAATAATCATAGTCCTAAGAATCGTGGCTAAAATACAGGATAGTCCTTAGATCCCGTTTGGTTCGCAGAATCCGATGGATTTGGAGGGAATTGGAATTCAGAATTTCTGTTGCATCCTGTTTGGTTGGGCAACCGAAGGAATTTGAATCTGCCAAAATTCCATCAGATTACTTCCGTTGTGGAATTCAGAAATCCTTCTAGTTTTGGAAGGAATTCAAGATTCATGATTTCATGGAATTCAAACCAGTTTACTAAAACTTATTTCAAACGAAACTTTACACCATTATAATATAACCGCCAACTTTTTTCGTAGATATGTTCGACAATGTATTTGAAGTTTTAGCTTAAAATGTAAAATGATAGTACATAATAACTAAGAAAGATAAATTTAATTCTATTATAATCTCAATATATACTTTTATGAACTACTTGAAACAACTTGTTTTTTAGAAGTCTATATTAATTTTATATAAGTTTCCCAAAAAATGTCAACCAACCAAAGATATTGGATTAAGCTCTCATAAGTTTTTAATCAGACATATGTTACAAAAACTTCAATTAATTTTTAATATTTACAAATCGAACTGAATTATATGCAAAAATTGAAAACTGAATTCCGTTGAATTTTATCAACCAAATAGGACAATTTTTTATCATTTCAGATTTCAATTCCTCAAATTCCAATTCTTTTGATATATTCCAATTTCTTTAAAAATATTATGTGAACCAAACGTACCCTTAGTTAACGTATAAAATAATCATGCATGTTCAAATATTTTAACAACGACGAGATGCCGTTAGCAAAACTAGTTTACCTAAAAAAATGAGGGACCAAATGAAAAAAAGAAAAAGCTTTAACTTTAATAAAGTAGCAGAAAAGTTTCATTCCAATCTTGAGCTAAGAAGACCCAAAAACAACAACCCTAGACAGAGGTACAATTACTCATTTGCAATTTTTCTCAAATTAATTCGTAACTCGAAATGTAACATAATTCTAATTTTACTTTTATTTTTTTTGTTAATTTTGATTTAACAACTTTATTTGCGAATTTACAGAAATGCACTGTTTGACGTTTTCAATTTATGTGTATTTTCCGTGTAATTTTAGACAGACTTAATACGATTTCTAATTTTTTTTCTTTTTTTTTTTACTATTTTATTATGTAAAATGCAAACTTTCCCCAATGTTTTTAAGTTACAATTGCTTTCAAAAATGTCAATTTTGGGGTGTTTATTTTAGCTTATGTAACTGGCTTATGAGTTTATATAACTTTTGATAAGCTCATAAGACCATTTTTTGAGGCTTTTGAACTTATCAAGTTGTTAATTTCACAAACGGACTTATGAACTTATCAAAAATTACATAAACCGATAAACCAGTTACATAAGCTTATTAACTTGTCTATACGTTTGTAACAAACACACCGTTTGTAGAGTTTGGTTAAACTTATAAGCTTATTTAAGGGGGTTTCGTAACCCCTTGTACGCCATATATTTTTTTTGGGTAAAATAAGTACGCCATATATTTAGTCACCTAAAGTTTGAGTTGGTAATGTGATGAAATTTGAATTATAATGACTTGATTCTATCACATTATCTATGATTTAACTGTCTGATTGTGAATACATTTTTACAGAATTAGTGATGTCCGGTTGTAGGATGAATGCTCTATGTTTACCACCGGACAGAATCAGCAATCTGCCTTTAAGCATCGTAGAAACGATCTTGACTCTAATGCCAATACGAGATGCTTTTGGGACTAGTATTCTGTCCCGGAAATGGAGGTATCATTGCATAAACATTCCCAAGCTTGAGTTTGATGAAAAACTGTTCCAAGGATCAACTGAATACAAGATAGACGACATTTCAAAATTCCTTCTTGTTGTCTACTCAGTATTGTTACTACACGATGGACCGGTGTTTGAGTTTTCTTTGGACCACTCCGAACTAGAAGGCTGTTGTGAGATTGTCAAGATCATATTTCATCTTTCAAGGAACACCACTCTTGAGAAATTTACTCTTTGCGCTGGGTACGGTAACACCTATAAGTTAAACTCGTCCTTTTTTTCCCTGCAGAAATTAACACACCTAAAACTCGAGAATTGTGAAATTAGACCTCCAACAACCAGTGTTGGATTTAGTATGCTGAGAAGCTTATGGTTAGACGGTGTCATTATAGACGTAAACATGTTTCTAAGTCTTCTTCGTTGTTGCCCTCTACTTAAGAGCTTAACTCTGGTAAGATAATATTAGTGCCGATGTGATTTGAAAAAGTCATCTGATATTAAGTACTTCATTGTATATCTATTTCATTTGTTTTAGATTTCCTGTGGGAATTTGTGTTTTAAATTTGTTGAACTATTGCGTTGTTTGCCTTTGATTGAGCATTTGCGCATGGATTGTTTTTTCTGTCAGGTAATAGATAGCTTGTAGATTACATTTCGTAAAACTTAAATAATACATACTCTTCTTACTAACTTTAGTTTTTGGTTAAAGCCCCTTCCTTTTGGCGATACCCTAGAAAGGCGGGGACCGAACATGCTAGTCCATCTGAGAACTCTTCAATTAAATCACCTGTCTTTTTCTCGAGAACACGGGTTACGTTCTGTTCTTCTTTTGATAACAAGCTCTCCAAATATAGAGAAGATCTATGTGGAGGTAAAACAGTAAACTTGCTTACATATATTAATATTAATGTATCTATGATAAATGATTCTCATCTCATGAATTTTGTTTTTCATTAGAAGATATACGGAACAACACAAACTGCCATGAACTTTTTTGACCTTCATGACTACTCGTATGTGATCTTGGATAATCTCCGTGAATTTGAGATTACAAACTTCAGCAACATGAAGCCTGAAATGGATTTTGTAAAGCTTATCTTGTCAAAGTCACCTACACTAAAGACAGTACGAATAGTGATTGACAACAAGATTTCTGTTAATGATGAATTAAAGATGCTAAGAGACTTGTTATGGATTCCACGTGCATCTAATGGAGCCCAAATCAAGCTTGAGCGTCCGTGATTTTTGGCTTATTAGGTCGGTTTTTTCTGGAATCGTCTTGGTTGTATTCCGTATTTTTATGCTGTTTATTTTCAAAGTTCTTTAGGGTCACGTTTAAACTTAGTACTTAAACTGTTTTGATGCATGATTTTTGAACAAATATTAGTGTATTAATTTATGGAAGTTGCATGGTTTTTGTTTGCTGTAAGGAGCTTGTAATCTTGTATTATCCGAAGTTTAGCGTTCTGCCTAACTACTTGTGAATTATCACGAGAGTTCATATAATGTATGCATATACAAATGAAATGATAGATACAAAGGAGATTATGAGTTACTCCGTAGCAAACTTGTTTACGGAACAGAGTGAGCATGACTAACGGGTTTTAATCTAATAAGGAAGGCAACTTTTAGAAGAAGAACTGAACCAGTTAAAAGAAAATTCAAGTTGTAGAATGGGTGGGTTAATCAACTAGTCAAAACGGGATCGCTGATTTGGTAATAGAGAAATTTCCACAGCCCAAGATAGCTCGATTTTTAATATATAATAAAACAGGGACCTTAATATTAGATAATAAGCCCAAATCCGATATGTGGATTTGGGTCCATTAGGTTTCTGATCTGATTAGAGTTTTCATTGTATTAGGGTTTCCATTGTATTACTATATATATGTTTGATTGTATTAGGGTTTCCATTGTATTACTATATATATGTTTGATCATAATAATAATGGAGGGGTTTTATCAGAACGGGTCTGATCCCGTAAAAACCCTAATCGGCGTAGGGATGACCCGCCTAGCCTGAGTAGGTCCAAACCCTAACCAAAAAAAAAAAAAAAAAATCGGATTTGAAGTTCAGTTGATCACTGTTTTGGTCATAACTCCCAAACCGTTTGGAGTTAACTGACGAAGTCAGCGCCGTTGGCTTCGTAATTAAATTCCGGAGAAAAGCATACCGGTTTTGCTTATAATTTTCAAACCGCTTGGAGTTAGCTGACGCCGTTAGCGGCTGTGAATTCGTAATTAAATTCCGAAAAAAGCAACGAACGCAGCTTCGACCCGTCGCCATGCGTCACCGCAAGCAATGAGTCTTATTAGCAATTATCTATGTTTTATTTTATGCTTATTTTCGTAATAATAGTTTTTTGTCCAGTTCAAGGTTTCGCGATTTCGCCGCTCGAACTGCCGGGAAGTATTAGATAATAAGCCCAAACCCGATATGTGGGTTTGGGTCCATTAGGTTTCTGATCTGATTAGGGTTTCCATTGTATTACTATATATATATTTGATCATCATAATAATAATGAAGGGGTTTTATCACTCTATCACTTAAATGCCACGTGGTGAAGTAAGGTCCGTTGGATGGATTAACTTTTTATGTAAAATCAAATCGAAAAACTGAACCGAACCGAATTAATATATCATTCAAAATTAAAATATTTATATAACATTATTAATATGCTTATTAATTATATAATAATTAAATATAAGTTTGTTTTTAATTTCGACATAAGAGAACCCAATTTGAAATAATTATATTCGAATGTTAAGAAATGTTTCTCAAGCTACTAAATAAATTTAACTCTACATAAGTTATACGCTAAACAAAACTTTTACAAGTAAATAATCTCATCAACTAAACCTAATTATAATAACGAAAAAACTTTAAAGTATTAACCCTTAGTTAAACTATATAAGAACTAAATTGGTCAATTTTTATTTAAAAAAAACGGAGTTAACATGAAAATCGTTAATATGAATAGGAAAAAACGAAGAAAAAAAAGCCAAGAACAAAAACCGAAAAAACCTGATAACCGATAACCTAAATAACCAAACTCGTAATAATGGTTCGGTTTTGGTTTTAGAAAATTGAAAAACCGAACTTTCGGTTTGGGTTTTGGTTTTAGCCAAAAACCGACCCAAACCGACTCATGCTTAATACAACTTGAATGGATATAATGTTTAGTTAAAAAAAATAGATTTTTTAAGTATTTTATTTCCACCCCTTTCAATTTCAAGAATCTAGAAAAAAACAAGCTTTATATTTACATTTCTTTTATAAACTTTCTTAAATACTCTCATGGTATAAATATATAACAAAGTTTATACGTACAAGAAAATACATTAAATGTTATAAACAATTATGTGCGAACCTACTTAATTATGCAAACATTCTAAACTTAGGCATTATGTGCAAACCTACTTAGTATTTTTACCGCATTCAAATGTTCTACCAAATACATTAAATATATATAAATAATTTTTCTCTCCTCAATTTTAATGCATTTGGTACAATATTTAAATGCGTTAGATATATTAGTAGGAATGTGTAGTAATAGGTATATCATTTTCATTTACATAATGAGTGAAAAAAAAATTACATGATTAGTAAACACAACACGTAAAGCCTTAATAAACATGTCTTGCATATATCCTACGATCCATGTTAGGTCGATAATTCATTAAGAATGAAAAGAAAAATCAAACAATCTCAACCTACTTACACTGTATAATAAGCCAAACTGTAAAACAAAACAATAAGGACCTACGTGTAAGTTTTCTGAAAGTTGAGGGACCAAAACATGAATTTAGTCAATTTTAATAAACCCACTAGAAAGCTTTTCATTCCACTCTTGAGATCTTTTTGCTCCAGAAACAGAGAACCCTAAAGATACAGAGGTACTACTCATTTCCACTTATTTATTTTGTTAGTTTTGATTTAATATATAGGGGGTGTTTGTTTCGGCTTATATAACGGGCTTATAAACTTATGTAAATTTTGATAAACTCGTAAGCCCAATTTTTCGGTCTATGAGCTTACCAGATTGAGTTTATCATTTATTTAAGCTCACTTGATAAGTTTATAAGCCAGAAAAATTGCGCTTATCAGCTTATTAAAATTTACATAAGCTCGTAAGCCCATTTACATAAGCCGAAACAAACACCTCAATAGTAAAAAAAAATTTATAAATTAATAGTCGTTGAACAACCTAAATTTATTAATTGATCGAGTTTCTACCGAGCAACAATGTAAATTGCAACTTTCCCAAATGTTAAGGTTATATTCGTCATTTACCATAATCTATGATTTAATACATTTAATCTATTAAAAAAAAAATTATGTTAGGGGTTGGTTTTTGTTTAACAAAAATTACCAGTGTTTTGTTTTAGTTACGTTTCGGGTGGGTTATTTTTTGTTATCTTATAACATTTTACTTCGAAGGGGGCTCCGCCGCAACGTACGGGCTAACCCCTCGTTTTAACAAAACTACATTTCTGTGTAGGATGAATGTTGAATGTTTACCTCCGGACCGAATCTCCAATTTGCCTTTAAGCATAATTCAAACGATCCTGACGCTAATGCCAATACGAGATGCATTTAGGACGAGTATTTTGTCCCGTAAATGGAGGTATAATTGTATAAACATACCCAAGCTTGAATTTGATGACAACCTATTGCAAGGATTAAGTAACAGTGAGTTATCCGGCAAGGGTAAATTAATCCATGTCGTCTACAATGTTTTGTTACTACACCATGATCCGGTGCTTGAGTTTTCTCTACGTTTCTCCAAACTAGAAAGCTGTCATGAAATTGACCGGATCATACTTTATCTTTCAAGGAACACCGCTCTTGAAAAGTTTACTCTTTGCATTGGGGCCGGTAATAAACATAAGTTACCCTCAACCTTCTTTTCGCTGCAGAAATTAACGCACTTAAGACTCGAAAATTGTGAAATTCAACCTCTATTATCCACTTGTGAGTTTAGTATGCTGACAAACTTATGGTTTGATAGTGTCTTGGTAACGATGAGCACGCTTCTAAAATTTTTATGTCGTTGCCCTCTACTCAAGAGCTTTAGTCTGGTAAGATAAAATAAGTGGTCATGTTATTTCAAAAAATCCCGCTTATTTTCAAGTACTTTAGTATATATCTATTTCATTTGTTGCAGATTAAGGCTAGTGAGGATTGCCATTCAGATTTTTTTGAGCTATTCCGGTGTTTGCCTTTAATTGAGTATTTGCACATAAATTATAGCTATGATGCGGTAATTGATATCTTGCTGACTACATTATATGTTACTTAAGTAATATGAGTATTAGCTATTTTTACTAATTTTTGTTTTTGTTATAGCACTTCCCGATTGGTGTTTCCCTAGAGAGGGGGCTTCCGAACATGCTAGTCCATCTCAGAGCTCTTCAATTAAATCAACTGTCTTTATCTCTAGAAGAAGAGATACGTTCTGTTCTTTTTTTGCTTTCAAGCTCTCCAAATATAGAAAAGATTAATCTTAAGGTATAATTGTATAATTGTTTATATATTGTCAGAGACATATTGCCATAAATGAAACTCATACATTTTATCCATTTAGCCATAACTATTTTGTTTTTTGATAGATGTTCTTCACTGCACGTGAACCAATATCTTCCATGAACTATTTTGACCTGCATGACTACTCGTATGTGACCTTAGATAATCTCCGTGAATTGGAGATTACAAACTTCAGCGATAAGAAGCCTGAAATGGATTTTGTGAAGTTTATCTTGTCAAAGTCACCTATGCTGAAGAGAATTCGAATAGTGATTAACGATCAGATTTCTGTTAGTGATGAGGTGAAGATCCTAAAAAATTTGTTATGGATTCCAAGATCATCTATCAGAGCACAAATCAAGTTTGAGCGCCCGTGATTTTTTGGTTTATCAGGTCAAGTTTTACTGGAATCGTCTTTGTAGTATTACGCTTTTTTTTGTTGTTAATTTTCTAAGTTCCAAGGTTACCTTTTAAATTTAGTACTTAAACTTTTTGATTCACGGGTTTTGAACCAAATATCAATGTTTTTATGGAACTTGCGTGGTTTTTATTTCCTGAAAGAAGCTTGTGCTATTTAAGGTTCGGCTTGCTGCCTATGTACTGTGAATTACGACGCGAGTTCAAATATTCCATGCATATATAAATGAAAGATATGGAGGAGATTATGTTCGAGTAACAAACTCATTTATGGAACAATGTTAGCATGACGCGGGTTAAAGATGCCAGTTTTAATGGTCATACTTTCAAACATCTTCTTATGTGGCTTTGATTTTGAAATTTTACGAAGTTTTGAGAATTTTGGTCGGAGAAAAAACAAAATTGATCAATTTCCGAGTTTGCTCTATGTTTCACCAAACTAGAAAGTTGTTGTGAGATCGACCAGATCATACTTCATCTAGCAAGGAACAACACTCTTGAGAAATTTTCTATTTACATTGTGTTGCGTAATGACCATAAGTTGCTATAGGTGTGCAACCCGAGTCGTATTGTTAAACAATAATATAGGTATAAATCTAATTAGATTGTCGAACAACATGCAGCGGAAACAAGTTTGAATCAAACATATAATCAATATTAATTAAGTTAAGAATTGTACATTTGTTGTTGATTTACCTGGTTTAGGATTTATTGGGAAATCCCATACATGTTTGTACACGACACATTCTTTAGCAACAGATTTGTATGCCAGTACACGTTTATAATTACTAAAACTCTTGTCTAGCTTACTTGCTTAAACCTTACTTGAAACTCACAAACCGAAAACCCGTTTGGTTTTGTAAAATCGACAGGCCAAGGAGAGAAACAAGAATCGATTTCTTGTTCTCCTTAATCGATTATGGGATAGATAAAATAAGGGACTTGATGTTCTTTATATAGCCCAGCAATGTCTTGGAGAACAAGTTGTATTATAATTAGGAAATCTCCATAATTACATAATACATCCAACCATTTATTAATTATTACAGTTAACTCATTTAATTAATTGAAGTCTTAAGTACAAGTTGGTCTCTCCATACCAAAGGGGAGGAAAGATTAGGTTTTCTGGTGGTGTGGTGGTGTTGGTGTTGGTGTTGGAAAAACCGTGCTTATTAGGAGCTTATCAACAATGTCCCCCAGACCCATGGTTGGTAGATGTTATAACAAGTTTAACTACATCTGTTTCAATAAATTAGGAATATTATGTAAAATAAACAGGAAATGGTCGTTGTATTTGGAGCCGATGCTCTATGGATTATGTGGAGGAAAACAAATACTTTCGGACACATTGAATTTTTACTTTGTTGACTAGATGTCATTCATAACCATTTTGGCCCAGTTTCTTAAGAATGGGTTAGTTAAAAATTTCATGTTATCAACGGATAAACGAGAAAAAGCCAGGGTAAAAGTGACAATATTTAATTTTGATGCATAAAACCTCCTAAAATATATATTCTAATTCAATTATAAGGTTTTTGTGTGATACAAAACCATTGTATGGATGTTATGATTCCTCGAGACAATAATTTTGGTGATGCTTTATTTCTTGACGTAGATTCAACCCTTATTTAGAAAAAGTCTAATAAGTTTGGACATTAAATGAGTCAAACTCTCACGTAAAATAATACTTGGTATGACCCGATACTTGATAACCCGTCCATTTTTCCAACTTTATACGGAATAAAGTATGAAATGCAATATATTAGTTTGGATATTGTTTCTTGTGTTTACACGGGTCTTTAATCTAGTAAGAATATTTTAATATTGAATGCTAAATAGAATCTAAGACTGCTTTGTAATGAATATTAAATTTTAATTAGATTTTGTTTTTGTATATAATGGCTTGTAACTAGAAAACATATATTATTATAATAAATGTATTATATTACCGACTTACAGTTATTTTTATATGTATATATATGTATTTTAAATTTTAGATGTATATATATATATTATATTTTTATGACTCTTACGAGCCGAAGTCGTGATACGAGTTATGATTTAAAAAATTGGAAAACGATTAACGTCGCGAGTCACGAGTTGACAACTATGGGTGTTACACCTAAACTTAGATTCAATTTGCTACACCCATCATTTTTTGATACAAGTATCTTAAAATGGGGGTGACAATTTTTGATACAATACATAACCGACCTAAAAATAAACGGGTTAGTGTTGAGCCTTTTTAGGTTGGCGGGTCAAACAGGTTTAACCCACAAACTCGAACAAATTTTTTGTGTCGCGTTCACGTTGGACGTTTCAGTATAGCGTCAATCCGTCAACCCGCTTAACATTTTCAAAAGCTTTTTTCCCAAACCCGCCAACACGAATATTGACTCGCCAACCTGTTTGACATGACAACCCGAAATTTGGACACGCTAACACACCGATTTTTGACACGCCAATCCAAAATTATGACACTAACCCAAAATTATGATCCGCTAACTTGTTTGACTCACCAACCCGTTTATCGGAACCTTTTTTTTTTTTCTCTTTTGGTTGTTAATTTTGATGTTTTAAACATAAAACTTAATAGGTTTTTTTTCTTTCGAGTTTTGTAAATATTACTTACGGCTTTTAGAGCACATAAGTTGAAGTATGTTACGTTATAACAATATCGTAAATTCTTACAAATTTGGATTTTTTTGTGATTATCAATGATCAATAGAGACAAAATATAAAAAAACATTAACTTATTAAGACAAAATTAGTAAGTTATATTAGTGGAGACAAATTAAAAACTATTACACTTACTTGAACAAGGTTTTTATATCTTTATACATGATACTAGGACTAAAATGTTTATGTGACCTCATTCTCTTCATCTTCAATGGATACAACAAAAAGTCAAAAGACCTTAATTCCTCTATTTAAAAGTACAACTTCAACCACTCTCCGTTTATAATTGAAATTTTAAAGTATTAAATTAAATAATATTTTAATCTATTAAAATACTATTTAAAAGTATAATAACATTAATTTTGAAATTTGTAATTTACAGTATATAATTAATATAAATTAATTTGTAAAATATCAAAATTCTAAAAGCTAATTTTTCGTACTCTAAAAGTATGTCCCTATTTATTTATTTTCTTAAATATACACTATTTTGTAGTGAAGTGGCATATGGTTAATGTTGGTGGTGGTGACGGTTTATGATTTTGATGATATGATAATGATAATTATGTATTTTATATATACAAATTAGTATATTTATTTATTTATATATTAACAATATAAAATTACTTGAACAATTTAAGAAATTAAGAAATATAATAAAATGGTACTTTAGTCAATTTAGGTCGACGAGGGACCAAACGTGTAGCCAAACTAGCGCAAAAGGGACTGAAACCGTATGATTTACGACACATGAACTGAACCCGTTAAATTGATACAAACACAGAGATCATCTATGTAATTAAGGTGCTGTTCTTTTGAATCAAAGGTTTTTCATCTGAATCTGAATACCAGCTCTGAATAATCAGAGGTGGTCCAAAACTCTGAATCTGAATCAATATACTATGTTCTTTTTTCTTTCGTAACATCTGTTTTACTATATTAGTACTAAACTGTTGCATTTATAAACCGTCTTAAATAAAAACATTCATAAAAATGTTCAAACATAGTGGCAACATTTTTCAAATAAAGATAATATTCAAACAACATTTTTAACATTTCGCATTAATTGTGCCGCAAGTTGATCTCGAAAATTGATCATATGTTGTTGATCTGTTGTATTTCCATGTGGTTGAACCTCGTCCTCATCGTACTCGTCCCAATCTTGTACATTCTCGTTATCATGTACTTCACCTCGATCATATTCGGAGACAAAATCATCACTTAATCCTTCTTTTCGTATAAAATTATGAATAGCAAAGCATGCAATAGTAATATATCTTTGTTTCACCAAAGAATACGGAGCCATTCTCTTCAAGATGGAAAAACGTGCTTTTAAAACACCAAAAGTACGCTCAATCCATACATATTCATATTACTTATTTTTAACAAATTAATAAACTAATTGTCTAACATCAATTTCAAGATATAAAAATAATTAACAAAAGAAAAGTTCACATAAAAGTCAATATAATAGTAGGAGTTTATATGCAATCGAAAACAAATACATATTAAAAAAAAATTATATCACCTAAATCTAACAAACAATCATCAATATCAATTTATATAACGAAATCAAGTGACAAACCATTGAAAAAAAAATCAAAAATTACTTGAATTTAAGGATGGAAAACTTACTGGTGAAGAGAAAGAGGTAATCAGAGGTAAAAAGAGGTTTTTTATTTAGGGTTGTATCAGAGGTAAAAAGAGGTTTTCTGCGTTGAAAAAAAAAAAAGAACAACAAATTTTTTAAAACCTCTGACCGGGTCAGAGATCAGAGGCTATTAAGACTTTTTTTCAAAAAAAGAACAACACCTAACTCTAACAAGAATTAACGATATGCCACTTCATTACAAAATAGTGTATATTTAAGAAAATTGTGTAAATGTTGTAAAGTTGAGGGACTGCAATATCTACTAGTCGTTTTAAATAAACCCTTGATTTCCCATTCTTGTTTTCTAATAAAACCAGCAGAAACCTTTCATTTCCAGTCTTGTGCTACTTGCTTTAGATCACCCAAAGCTACAACCATAGACAGAGGTACTGATTTGCATTTTTTTGAGTTTTTTTTACCAAAATAAATTTTTATATTTGAATTTTAGTTTGTTAACAAAATAAATTTCCATGTTATGATTTTGAAGATTTCCATGTTATGATTTTGAAGATTAGCTTTTTTAATGGGATTATCTTAGTTATAAGGTTATTGATTATATTTATATATATATATATATATATATATATATATATATATATATATTGAGCGTATGCCTTATTTAAGCTTTAAGCACATAAACCGACTTTTCCAATTTTATAAAACAATACCCCCTAATAGGATATCTAATTCAAAAGGCTTGTTTTCTAGCGGTATGTGAGTTGTTGGTGCAAAGCGGGACTAAAGTGTGAATTATTGTGCAGTATGTATGTTGTAATATTTGACTTGATTTTATCACATAATCTATGATTTGAATTTCGGAATGCTGATACATTTTACAGAGTTAGCGATGGACCTTTGTGAGGTAAATGGTCAATGTTTACCTCTTGACCGAATCAGCAATCTGCCTTTAAGCATTATTCATACGATCCTGATTCCTGACTCTAATGCCAATACGAGAAGCTTTTAGGACTAGTATTTTGTCTCGTAAATGGAGGTATCATTGCATAAACATTCCTAAACTTGAGTTTGACGAAAAACTGGTGGAAGGATCAACCGATAGTGAGTCATACAGCAACAAGTGTAAAATCTTCAATGTCGTCTACAGCATATTGCTACTACACAATGATCCGGTGCTTGAGTTTTCTCTATCTTTCTCCAGACTAGATAGCAGTCATGATATTGACCGGATCATACTTTATCTTTCAAGGAACGACACTCTTGAGAAATTTACTCTTTGCATGGGCCGGGATAATGAATATAAGTTACCATCATCCTTCTTTTCATTGCAGAAATTAACGCACTTAAAACTCCAAAATTGTGAAATTCAACCTCTATCAACCATTGCTGTATTTAGTACCCTGACAAGCTTATGGTTTGACGATGTCCGCATACCCATGAGCATGCTTCTAAAATATTTACGCTGTTTCCCTCTACTCAAGAGCTTCACTCTGGTAAGACATAATAAGTGCTTTGGTATATATATGTTTCATTTGCTGCAGATTAAACCTAGTGAAAGTTGGTATCCCAAATTTTTTGAGCTATTGCGGTGTTTGCCTTTAATCGAGAATTTGCACATGGATTATTGTTTTGATCAGGTAACAGAAAATTCAAAATTTGTTGACTACGTTTCATGTAACTTAAGTAATACTTTTCTTACTATTTTTAGGAGGAAGGGCCATTTCCTTTTGGCGTTTCCCTAGAGAGGGGGCTTCCGAACATGCTAGTTCATCTCAGAGCTCTTCAATTAGATCAACTGTCTTTATCTCTAGAAGCCGAGATACGTTCTGTTCTTGTTTTGCTTACAAGCTCTCCCAATATAGAAAAGATTAATCTTGAGGTAAAATTGTATAATTGTTTATATATTGTCAGAGATATATTGCTATAAATGAAACTCATACATTTTATCCATTTAGCCATAACTATTTTGTTTTTCAAATAGATGTTCTACCATCCAGCTGAAGCAATATCACAAACTGCCAAGACCTTTTTTGATCTGCATGACTACTCGTATGTGATCTTGGATAATCTCCGTGAATTGGAGATTACAAACTTCAGCAATAAGAAGCCTGAAATGGATTTTGTGAAGTTTATCTTGTCAAAGTCACCTATCCTAAAGAGAATTCGAATAGTGATTAACAATCAGATTTCTGTTAGTGATGAGGTAAAGATCCTAAAACAGTTGTTATGGATTCCAAGTTCATCTATCGGAGCACAAATCAAGTTTGAGCGTCCGTGATTTTTTGGTTTATCAGGTCAAGTTTTACTGGAATCGTCTTGGTAGTATTACGCTTTTTTTGTTGTTGTTAATTTTCTATGTTCCAAGTTTACCTTTAAAATTAGTACTTAAACTTTTTGATTCACGGGTTTTGAACCAAATATCAATGTTTTTATGGAACTTGCGTGGTTTTTATTTCCTGAAAGAAGCTTGTGCTATTTAAGGTTCGGCTTGCTGCCTATGTACTGTGAATTACGACGGGAGTTCAAATATTGCATGCATATATAAATGAAAGATATGGAGGAGATTATGATCGAGTTAACAAACTCATTTATGGAACAATGTTAGCATGACGCTGGTTAAAGATGCCAGTTTTAATGGTCATACTTTCAAACATCTTCTTATGTGGCTTTGATTTTGAAATTTTACGAAGTTTTGAGATTTTTGGTCGGAGAAAAAACAAAACTGATCAATTTCTGAGATCCCAAATGAAGTTTGGACCAGAAAAGCGATTTATTAATTTAGATATGCAGATACAAGTATTTTCATATACTCACATCGACTCACTCCATATTCGCTTAATGTGGAAGTGCTAGATAGTGTATGCCATGAAATTTTCTTACCTGGTCTAAGTGTTAGCCGCATCCAATAACAAACGATATGTAAGGCAACAACGGTCTGGTCCTTAGCTAGTTTCGAAACTTTAAATATTTGTCACTTCTCCAATTTAAATACCAAAACACTCTCATCTTCTCTATGAATGTCTTACGGAAATTTTGGTTACATAAACCTAATTCACAAACTCAAGAAAAATGCCATCTACCAGTCTCTATTACTGATACCGCCATCATACGCAAGCTGACTACAGCAGGATTCAGGAAGATGGGAATTATCCTTCAATCTGTAAAATATCCATAATAGTCTAAACAAACATAGAATCTTGTATCTTAACCGATACACTTTAACTCACGTAATCGCAATCGTAAACATAATTAATATTATTACGAAAAAATGTTAAACTCATATATTTTTCGATAAATATATTTTTTCTCAAAAATGCGATCGTAATCTTTAATTTTAATGATAAATTATACTCTTTCGTTAAACTTTTATAAAATTGTTTTCTAACTACTTTTACTCAAAATATTTAAAATTCTTCAAATGTCGAATGTTGACTTTGACTCCTTTTCGTAATCGTCGACTTTGACTAAATTCAACTATTTACCATAACGTTGATTTTAGAGAACTTCGACTAAACTTTGGTACCAGTGTTCAATATTCAACCGATATTTCCGTTAGTCATTTTCGGCTCGAAATATCGTTATCTTTTATTCGTCATTTTGACACAAAACATCGTTATCTTTTACTCGTCATTTTGACACAAAATATTGTTATCTTTTACTCGTCATTTTGACACAAAATATCGTTACCTTTTACTCGTCACTTTGAATCGAAATATTATTCGTTGGAACACTTTTAATATACTATATAATATAACGTTAATCATTAAAGGCTAAACCCTACTAGACTTATAGAGATACTTACACTTTCTATGTCTTTTATGCTAGGGCACTTAGGCGGTGGAGCTATACTCCTGATTTGTCTACCCGACGTATTATTTGCTGATTTGTGAGTTATTTGTTGCCCAGGTTCATGCGGACTAATCCCAGATTCGTACGGATGTAACGTTTAAGTTCGTACGGATGTAAGCCTAGGTTCGCACGCATTGAGCCCAGATTCGTACGGATCAACACTTAGGTTCGCATGAGATGATCCTTAGTTCGTGCTAATGAACAAGTTAGGTTCGCACGAATCAAGCAACACATTCGCACGTATGAGACTTCATCCGCACGTATGAACAAATCAGGTTCACATGAGATAATCTTTGGTTCGTGCTAATGAACAAGTTAGGTTCTCACGAATCAAGAAACTCATTCGTACGGATGAGCCTTCATCCGCACGGACGAAGTTCATCGGAAATTAGGGTTGCTGTAGCCGCCGCAGGTCTCAAAAAACACCATTTTTCCATCAAAAATCAAAATCGCCGGCCAGATAATTTGCAGAATAATAATAGCAATAGCCAGGTAATAAATAAACATGAACCAATGGATAATCACGAGCCATTGGCTCTGATACCACATGTTGGATTAAATTAGATTGATTCATGCTATTAACGTACCTCCTGATGAACCTGAGATGTTGTTGAATAGGTTTGCCATTGATTCCCAAAACGAGATGATCGTATTAGGATGGAATTCCGGTTATATTAGAACCGTTATAGAGAGAAAACACTTGTCTGTGTTTTAGGATAGAAGATGGTGTTAAGTGACCAACCCTAATAAGGGTTTATAATGGTCCTTATATACATACTCAAATTAGGAGTGTGTACCATTTAGTCCTTGGTGTTTAATAAGTGTTTACTTTAAGCTCTCATAGTTCCGATCACCTAATGGGAAATCTATAGTGTCGTTAAGGTAAATACGTCCATCGAATATTTACTAGACACAGATTTCAGTTAGTGTCAGTCATCATATCAGTAAGGATAAATGATCAATGAGAGTCACAAATAATATGGGTCCAACAAAATAAACAGGAACTGGTGGTTGTATTTGGAGCCGATGCTCTATGGATTATGTTGAGGAAAACAAATACTTTCAAACACATTGAATTTTTACTTTGTTGACTAGATGTCATTCATAACCATTTTGGCCCAGTTTCTTAATAATGGGTTAGTTCAAAATTTCATGTTATCAACGGAGAAAGGAGAAAAAGCCAGGGCAAAAGTCGCAATATCTAATTTTGATGCATAAAACCTCCTAAAATATATATATTCTAATTCAATTATAAGGTTTTTGTGTGATACAAAACCATTGTATGGATGTTATGATTTTCTGGAGACAATAATTCTGGTGATGCTTTATTTCTTGACGTAGATTCAACACTTATTTAGAAAAAGTCTAATAAGTTTGGACATTAAATGTTTTAGAGTCAAACTCTCACGTAAAATAATACTTGGTATGACCCGTTACTTGATCACCCGTCCATTTTTCCAACTTTATACGGAATAAGTATGAAATGCAATGGAAATATCTAATTTATCTTGGTTTATGTTTTTTGTTGATGTATACTAATATATTAGTTTGGATATAGTTTCCCGTATACGGGTCTTTAATCTAGTAAGAATATTTTTAATAATTTGAATGCTAAATAGAATCTAGACTGCTTTGTAATAAATATTAAATTTTAATTATATTTTGTTTTTGTATATAATGACTTGTAACTAGAAAACATGTATTATTATAATAAATGTGTTATATTCCTAACTTACGGTTATTTTTATATGTATATATCTGTATTTTAAATTTTAGATGCATATATATACTATAATTTCATGCCTCTTACGAGTCGAGTCATGATACGAGTTACGATTCAAAAAATTGGAAAGCAATTCATTTCGCGAGTCACGAGTTGACAACTATGGGTGTTACACCTAAAGTCCTAAACTTAGATTCAATTTGCTACATCCATCATTTTCCCAAAGTTATAATATATATTTTAGAAAAAATTAAAATAAAGAGTCTAATAATTATAGTCGTAAGAATTGTGGCTAAAATACAGAATTGTCCTTAGTTAACGTATAAAAAAATTATGCATGTTCAAATGTTTTAACGACCGTTAACAAAACTAGTTTACCTAAAAAATGAGGGACCAAATGAAGAAAAGAAAAAAAAGCTTTAACTTTAATAAAGTAGCAGAAAAGTTTCATTCCAATCTTGAGCTCAGAATACCCAAAAACGCAAATGATCTCCAGCCTAGCTGGTTGTGATGCACCGGGTTTTATACCCATGTGGGTTGAGGTCGTGAGTTCGACCCTTGTGGTCGTCGCAATAGCGTAATTTAACCCATGCCTCTTAAGGCACGCATGGCGAAATATCCCCTGGAGACCCCCGTGGGGGGCTGGGTTTGCCCGCTTTGCGGAGCTCGAACCTGGGTGCTAGGTTTGCCCGCTTTGCGGAGCTCGAACCTGGGTGCTCGTTGGAATATTACGAGTAGGCTCCGATGTACAATCATTTGCCGTTTCCAAAAAAAGAATACCCAGAAACAACAACCCTAGACAGAGGTACAATTACTCATTTGCAATTTTTCTCAAATTAATTCGTAACTCGAAATGTAACATAATTCTAATTTACTTTTATTTTTTTGTTAATTTTGAATTTAACAACTTTATTTGCGAATTTACAGAAATGTACTGTTTGACGTTTTCAATTTATGTGTATTTTCCGTGTAATTTTAGACAGACTTAATACGATTTCTAATTTTTTTTTAATTTTTTACTATTTTATTATGTAAAATGCAAACTTTCCCCAATGTTTTTATGTTGCAATTGCTTTCAAAATTTCAATTTTGGGGTGTTTATTTTAGCTTATCTAACTGGCTTATGAGTTTATATAACTTTTGATAAGCTCATAAGCGGCTTTTGAGCTTATCAAGTTAATAATTTCACAAGCTTAATTTCTAAAGCTCGTAAGCAAGAATAAATGGACTTATGAACTTATCAAAAGTTACATAAACTCATAAGCCAGTTACTTAAGCTTATTAACTTATCTATACGTTTGTAACAAACAAACCCTTTGTAGAGTTTGGTTAAACTTATTAGCTTATTTAAGGGGGTTTCATAACCCCTTGTACGCCATATATTTAGTCACCTAAAGTTTGAGTTGGTAATATGATGAAATTTGAATCATAATGACTTGATTCTATCACATTATCTATGATTTAACTTTCTGATTGTGAATACATTTTTACAGAATTAGTGATGACCCGTTGTAGGATGAATGCTCTATGTTTACCTCCGGACAGAATCAGCAATCTGCCTTTAAGCATCATAGAAATGATCTTGACTCTAATGCCAATACGAGATGCTTTTAGGACTAGTATTTTGTCTCGTAAATGGAGGTATTATTGCATAAACATTCCCAAGCTTGAGTTTGATAAAAAACTGTTCGAAGGATCAACTTATTACAAGATAGACGACATTTCACAATTCCTTCTTGTTGTCTACTCAGTATTGTTACTACACCATGAACCGGTGTTTGAGTTTTCTTTGGACCACTCCGAACTAGAAGACTGTTGTGAGGTTGACAAGATCATACTTCATCTTTCAAGGAACACCACTCTTGAGAAATTTACTCTTTGCGGTGGGTACGGTAACACCTATAAGTTAAACTCGTCCTTTTTTTCCCTGCAGAAATTAACACACCTAAAACTCGAGAATTGTGAAATTAGACCTCCAACAACCAGTGTTGGATTTAGTATGCTGAGAAGCTTATGGTTAGACGGTGTCTATATAGACGTAAACATGTTTCTAAGTCTTCTTTGTGGTTGCCCTCTACTTAAGAGCTTAACTCTGGTAAGATAATATTAGTGCCGATGTGATTTGAAAAAGTCATCTGATATTAAGTACTTCATTGTATATCTATTTCATTTGTTTTAGATTAACTGTGGAAATTTGTATTCTAAATTTGTTGAACTATTGCGGTGTTTGCCTTTGATTGAGCATTTGCGCATGGATTGTATTTTCTATGAGGTAATAGATAGCTTGTAGATTACATTTCGTAAAACTTAAATAATACATACTATTCTTACTAATTTTAGTTTTTGGTTAAAGCCCCTTCCTTTTGGCGATACCCTAGAAAGGCGGGGACAGAACATGCTAGTCCATCTGAGAACTCTTCAATTAAATCGACTGTCTTTTTCTCGAGAACACGAGTTACCTTCTGTTCTTCTTTTGATAACAAGCTCTCCAAATATAGAGAAGATCTATGTGGAGGTAAAACAGTAAATGATTCTCATGAATTTTGTTTTTCATTAGAAGATATACGAAACAACACCAATTGCCATGAACTTTTTTGACCTTCATGACTACTCGTATGTGATCTTGGATAATCTCCGTGAATTTGAGATTACAAACTTCAGCAACATGAAGCCTCAAATGGATTTTGTAAAGCTTATCTTGTCAAAGTCACCTACACTAAAGACAGTACGAATAGTGATTGACAACAAGATTTCTGTTAATGATGAATTAAAGATGCTAAGAGACTTGTTATGGATTCCACGTGCATCTAATGGAGCCCAAATCAAGCTTGAGTGTCCGTGATTTCTGGCTTATTAGGTCGGTTTTTTCTGGAATCGTCTTGGTTGTATTCCTTATTTTTATGCTGTTTATTTTCAAAGTTCTTTAGGGTCACGTTAAAACTTAGTGTATTAATTTATGGAAGCTGCATGGTTTTTGTTTGCTGCAAGGAGATTGTAATCTTGTATTATCTGAAGTTTAGCGTTCTGCCTAACTACTTGTGAATTATCACGAGAGTTCATATAATGTATGCATATACAAATGAAATGATAGATACAGAGGAGATTATGAGTTACTCCGTAGTAAACTTGTTTACGGAACAGAGTGAGCATGACTAACGGGTTTTAATCTAATAAGGAAGGCAACTTTTTGCTTTATGACGGTCTTTATGAAACTTCAGGAACAAGTTGATTTTCTCTCCCAAGAAGGTCTATCGTAGTGATGTTTTTAACAGGATGGTGTGTAACAATAGGGGTAGGCGCAAACTTGTATGATCATTTTGGATTAGAAATCCAATGTATACTCTTATGTAACTGGTTCTTTTTAGCTTTTTGCTAATATTAATATATTTGAATACAGGCACGGGGTGATGGCAATGCTGAAGCTTCTTGTTTGTATTTTTGCCGTTCAAATAAAAAATAAGGAAGGCAACTTTTAGAAGAAGAATTGAACCGGTTAAAAGAATATTCAAGTTGTAGAATGGGTGGGTTAATCAAGTAGTCAAAACGGGATCGCTGATTTGGTAATAGAGAAATTTCCACAGCCCAAGATAGCCCGATTAGGTATAAAAAAGCATGAAATAAAACATTTTCTACTTTTACGTTGTGTTTTCAAGTTTTATTTTTAGGATAAAAGAATGTAAAGGAAAGGAAATAAATAAATTATTGTGTTCTCAAGTTTTTTTAGGAAGGAAAGTAAAGGAAAGGAAAAGATTTGAAGGTAAAGTTTATACATTTTATTCAATAAAACAATCCGGTCATATTTGGGGTGATTCTAAAGTAAAATAAATACTTTACTTTCCTTTACTTTACTTTTTATTACATTACTTTCTTATCCTTTAATTTTAGACTCGAGAACAGAGCGTTAGAGTCATTTTTTCGGTGCAAAAAAGACGACCACAAAATAAAGTTACTATATTTTTCTAATTTGTTTATACGATGATTGTTTATATTTAATTTTTTATGTATTTTATAATCAAATTATTTTTTTCCCGGCGCAACATTCAGGTTGAAAATTATTTTATTTTTTCTTGTTTAAAAATCTATAGATACAAAATATAGATAGAGTTTTCTTAGCAAATCACGAAAACAATCACCCAATTTTTTCTAAAATGCAAATGTTGGATGATGGTTTTGGTGATTAATTTTTTTTTTCTTTCTATTTTTTTTTAAGTTTTTCATGAATATTATTCTAAAAAACTATTTTCAAATAAATTTTAAAATCCCAAGAGTTTTATACCCCCCTTAAATAAATTGTTTTTATTAATACCCCGCCAGAAAGTATACTTTCATTATTGAGTTTTTCCCCTAAGCAGACCCCAAAAAACCCTAGCAGAGGTATATTTGAACTCCTTTTGTTTAAGGCCAATCTTTTGTTTAAGAACACTTTTTATATTTATAGAGTTTGTAGCGTGACTGTATATGAGTTTGATTTTTTTATCGTAAAGGTTTTTGGTTCAACTCCAATAAGGGATAAAAGTATAAATATTTGTGTTGTGTTAAAAAGAAAAGACTATTTTGTGTTTACCATTTTTTTATTTTTGATTCGTTGAAATCCCCAATGTTCTAAAGTTGCAACTAATATCACAATGTCAGATTTGTTTGATTAGAGGTAGTATGTATATATTAGGGATGGTGTATTGTTTATTGGTTTACACTTAAGGTTAAGGTTATGTTCGTCATTATAAACGAAACAAGATACATATTCGTCGTCCAAACATGTGAAGGTTATACTCGGTATCCAACTTCTTCTTTTTTCTGTTTGTTGGATTTGTATAAACGAAATCAGATACATATTTGGGAGTCATTCATGAAAATAGTTGATGTTATCACATAATCTATGATTTTATATTCTGAATGCTGATACATTTTTACTGAGTTAGCGATGGACCTTTGTAGGATGAATGGTCAATGTTTACCTCCGGACAGAATCAGCAATCTGCCTTTAAGCATTATTCATATAATCCTGACTCTAATGCCAATACGAGAAGCTTTTAGGACTAGTATTTTGTCTCGTAAATGGAGGTATCATTGCATAAACATTCCCAAGCTTGTGTTTGATGACAAACTGTTCAAAGGATCAACTGAATACGAGATATGGGACATTTCAAAATTCCTTCTTGTTGTCTACTCAGTATTGTTTCTACACCATGAACCGGTGTTTGAATTTTCTTTGGGCCACTCCGAACTAGAAAGCTGCTATGAGATTGACAAGATCATACTTCATCTTTCAAGGAACACCACTCTTGAGAAATTTACTCTTTGCACTGGGTTCGGTAACCCCTATAACTTAAACTCGACCTTTTTTTTCCCTGCAGAAATTAACACACCTAAAACTCCAGAATTGTGAAATTAGACCTCTAACAACCAGTGTTGGATTTAGTATGCTGAGCAGCTTATGGTTTGACAGTGTCACAATAACCATGAGCACACTTGAACGTTTTCTACGTTGTTGCCCTTTACTTAAGAGCTTCACTATGGTATAATAACATTATTGTTGTTGTTATTTAAAAAAGTCGTCTTATATTCAAGTACTTCATTATATATATGTTTCGTTTGTTTTAGATTAAATTTGGACATTGGTACTCTGAATATTGTGATCTATTCCAGTGTTTGCCTTTAATCGAGAATTTGCACATGGATCATAGATTTTTTGAGGTAATAGATAGCTTGTTGACTACATTCCATATAACTTAAATAATACTACTATTCTTACTAATTCTAGTTTTTTGTTAAAGTCCCCTTTTTTTGGCATTTCCCTAGAGAAGCGGCTACCGAACATGCTAGTCCATCTCAGAGCTCTTCAATTAGATCAACTGTCTGTATCTCTAGAAGACGAGATACGTTCTGTTCTTGTTTTGCTTACAAGCTCTCCAAATATAGAGAAGATTAATCTGGAGGTGAAATTGTCTAATTGCTTAATTAAAGATTATTGCAATATATTATTCTCATACATTTTATCCATTTAGCCATAACTATTTTGTTTTTCAAATAGATGTTCTACTTTCCATCTGAAGCAATATCACAAACTGCCAAGACCTTTTTTGATCTGCATGACTACTCGTACGTTATCTTGGATAAGCTCCGTGAAATGGAGATTACCAAATTCTGCAACACCAAGCCTGGAATGGATTTTGTGAAGTTTATCTTGACAAAGTCACCTTCGCTAAAGACAGCACGAATAGTTATTGACAACAATATTTCTGTTAGTGATGAATTAAAGATCCTAAGAGACTTGTTATGGATTCCACGGGCATCTAATGGAGCCCAAATCAAGCTTGAGCGTGCGTGTTTTTTGGCTTAGTAGATCTGTTTTTTCTAGACACGTCTTGGTTGTTTTACATGTTTTTGTGCTGTTATATTTTCCACGTTCCAGGAATCCAGGGTCGGTTTTAAACTTGGTACTTAAACTGTTTTGATGCATGGGTTTTTGAACTATTATATCAGTGCTTTAATATGGAGGTTGAATGGTTTTTGTTTGCTTTATGGGGCTTGTGTTATTTAAATTTTATCATCCCGCGCTACTTAATTGTGAATAGTTATGGGAGGAGATTATGAGTTAGTAAACTTGTGTACAGAATGGTGCCGAGCATTGGGTTAGGAAGATGTCCGACTTAAAAGGTCATACTTACAACATTTGAGAAGCTATCGGGGCTATGAAAGACTTTCCGAACGCTGTGGCAATGGCCTGGGGATTCCTTCATACGGGGTTTTGATTTGAATTTTCACCAAGTTTTGAGACTAAAGCATAAGTTGTGACAAATTTGTTTATGTAAGAGTAAATTACATTAATTGACCCTAATATTTATTCCAAATCACAGATTTAGTTCATAAGTTTAAAAAATTACACCACTAGTATTTATGAAAACAAACTACGTTTTTCGTTCTTAAATTTTAATGGACATCATTTTATATTTAGGGATGAAATGTGTAATTAGTTTACATATATTCAGTAGACAATGATTGCTGTAAAATGCGGTTGATATGACCCAATATCGAGGTCTTGTCCTTTTTGCATTATAACAATTAATAAAATAAAAATATTTTAAAATAGGGGTAACAATTTTCGATACAATACATATTCGACCCAACAATAATCGGGTTAGTGTCGAGTCTTTTTGGGTTTTCGGGTCAAACAGGTTTAACCCACAAACTCGAATAATTTTTTGTGTCGCGTTCACGTTGGACGTTTTCTTGTAGCGTCCCGCTTAACTTTCTCATAAAAAATTTCCCCCAACCCACCAACACGAATATTGACTCGCCAACAACCTGTTTGATATGATAATCCGAACTTTGGGCACGCTAACACACCGATTTTTGACACGCCAATCCGAAATTATGACACTAACCCGAAATTATGACCCACTAACTTGTTTGACTCACCAACCCGTTTATCAGAACCTTTTTTTCTCTTTTAATTGTTAATTTTCATGTTTTAAAGATAAAACTTAATAGTTTTTTTTTTCTTTCGAGTTTTGTAAATATTACTTACGGCTTTTAGAGCACATAAGTTGAAATATGTTTCGTTATAACAATATCGTAAATTCTTACAAATTTGGATTATTTTTGTGATTATTTGGTACAATAGAGACAAAATATAGAAAAACATTAACTCGTTAAGACAAAATTAGTAAGTTATATTATTGGAGACAAATTAAGAACTAGAGTAAATTACATAGATCGTCCCTATGGTTTATATGCAATTACGGATTTCGTCCCTAACTTTGAAAAGTTGCATGGATCGTCCCATTGTTTAAACTAATTACTCATTTCGTCCCTAATTTGGACGTCCGTTAATTTCCACCGTTAGCCTTCCCTCACGTGTTAAACACGTGAGGGTATTTTAGTCATTTCCCAGTCTTACCTACCTTACCCCTTTTCAAATCCATTTCATTTTCTATCCCAAATCTTTTAACCTAAATCCTAATTTCTCTCATTTTAGATGATGTTAACAATCACTTCTCAAAATAAAAACAATATCAGAATTGTAAGTGGAAGAATAATATGAAACCGATTATTGTTTAATTGATCGGAAAATGAACTAGGTGGCGGCGGTGGATAATAATAATAAAACGGAAAATACGGCAGAATTGGATTCGGCGGAGGTGACATAGGATATCCATAACCACCACCACTGGACAGTGGTGGTACTGTTGGTGGTGGATAATAAGGAAAATTCGGAACCGAAGGTGTAGGTGTGTAAGGAGGTGGATTACCGGAGGAGGTAGGTGGAGAAGGTGGTGGTGGACAGTTATTAGTATTAGACGGTGGCGGAGGTGATGGTGGTGGTTGGCAAGGGTTTTCGCATTCGTTAATATCATTTCCTTCTTTTTCTCATTTTCTCATTTCCAAAAATAACCCTAGCTCTTCTTCTTTCTCTCTTAATGCAGAATTCCGAATAACCCTAGCTCTTCTTTTTTTCTCCGGCGGATCTCCTCTGCCTTCCGTGCAGCAGCAGCAGCATTTTTTTCTCCGGCGGATCTCCGGCATCTTTTTCTCCGACGTTAATATCATTTTTTCCTCTTCCTCTGCAGCAGCAGCATAACGGATCTCTGGCATATTTTTTATTTTGACTTTTGGGGTTATCTGAATCTGATTTTGATTTTTTGGATTTTGACTTTTGGGGTTATGGAAGGGAAGGTAGGTGAAGACATGCGAAAAGACTAAAATACCCTCACGTGTTTAACACGTGAGGGAAGGCTAACGGTGGAAATTAACGGACGTCCAAATTAGGGACGAAATGAGTAATTAGTTTAAACAATGGGACGATCCATGCAATTTTTCAAAGTTAGGGACGAAATCCGTAATTGCATATAAACCTTAGAGACGATCTATGTAATTTACTCTAAAAACTATTACACTTGCTTGAACAAGGTTTTTATATCTTTATATATGGTACTAGGACTAAATGTTTATGTGACCTCATTCTCTTCATCTTCAATGGATAGAACAAAGGGTCAAAAGACCTTAATTCCTCTATTTAAAAGTATCGACTATAAAAGTACAACTTCAACTAATTTCCATTTATAACGGAAATTTTAAAGTATTGAATTGAATAATATTTTAATCTATTAAAATACTAATTTAGAAGTATAATAACATTAATTTTGAAATTTGTAATTTTAAAGTATATAATTAAATATAAATTAATTTTTGAAATATCAAAATTCTAAAAGCTAATTTTTCATACTCTAAAAGTGCGTCCCTATTTATTTATTTTCTTAAATATACACTATTTTGTAGGGAAGTGGCATATTGTTAATTCTTTTTAGAATTAATTACATAAATGGTTAATGTGTTTGTATCACTTTAGCTGGTTTAGTTTCTGGGTCGTAAATTATTCGGGTTCAATCCTTCTAACACGTGTTTGGTTACATATTTGGTTCTTTGTCGACCTAAAATGATAAAAATACTCTTTTTCTTTATTTTACTCATTTTTTAAATATTGAATTTAGTTTTCTATTTTGATTTTATTTATCCTAAAACAATCAAAACAAAAAAAAACTAAGAGTGCTCTTAATAGGAGCGTTTTCAGCGGCGTTTCTCCCCCCTCCCCCAACGCCGTTATGGCGGGGGGTGGCGTCTTCCTTCGCGTTTCGGCGAGGGGTTTGCCGCTGCAACGCCGCATTTTGGGAATTTTTTTATTTTATTTTATTTTTATAAACGTTATATATATAATGAATGAAATAAAGTAAATACAAAAAATATAAATTACCTTATCAAAGAGTTTATTTTTGGTCGGTGCCGGAGTTTATTATTGGCCGGCGATTTAGGGATGATGACGATGATGAATAAATTGTAAGAATGGAGAAATGTCTAAATCAGTCCCTCAACTTTATCTTTCTTACTCTCCCTCAATTTTATTTTTATTATTTAAATAACTCATTTTTTTTTTAAAAGTTTAATGTGATTTTATTAACTTTTAATGTATTTTGTTAATTTTATTAATGTATCTTGTTTTTAAAAATGCGTAATTTTTATTATTTAATGTATTAAAAATAAAATGAGTAAAAAATAAAAAATAAAAAAAAAACTGATGGGTCATAGAATTTGGTGTTATGACCTGGGGGTTTTTCTGGTATTATGTTATGGATGGTGTTATAATGACGTGGCCATAACACCGATGATTTCGGTGTTATGGTCGGAGGTGCTCTAACTAAGTCCCACCCCCACTTTTCCTCTCTTAACTCAGATCATCCCTTTTTCACTAGCAGCGACCAACCCTCCGCTACCATCGACGAGCATCCCCTCCATCCATAACCAACGCCACCGCAACGTTCTTCCACTTGTAGTCGCACAACTTTAACACATACCACATTTATTTCCTCCATCCATAACCAACGCCACCGTTTATGGTATCGGTATGTGTTTACGAATTTGAAAAGGTTTCGATTTGAACAAAAAGGGTTTCAATTTAAAAATCTAAAACATATATTAAGTTATTTTATTTTCACGACTCCTTTTTTTGTCATATCTGAAACAAAAGTTATCATTTTACTTTCGATATGAAAATGGAGAGTTACAGATAATGTTTTTGATTTCGATTTCAATAATATTGACGTGACGGTTGGAGGTGATGATGTTGGCATCGAGATTTAGAGTTTGTGTTGTTTGTGGATGGTTATAGTGGTGGTTGAGTTCCATGGAGCTCCATCACGATGAAGTAGTCATGTTTTATATTTTGCGTCTTTTATTTTATATTTGACTGAAAGTAAGTGTAAATTGTTGTATATTGGGGATTTCGATAACGGATTCTGAGAGTCGTGATTTCACTTTCAGATCAAAGTATTTCGATGGTACTATCGAAATCTTTAATCGGATAAAACTCAGAGAATTGAACGGATAAATGTGCATATTTTTGTGTCAAATGAATTTGAATAAACATACCAGCCTTTTTATAACCAACATTTGAGATTTATTAGGCAATAAATAAACTGCAATAAAGCAGTAAATAACCACCAAACCGGGTCAAACCCGGTTTTGGATTTATGTTTTAATAACATTTTTAATAAACTATGCCCCTTGGATCCCTAAACAATCAAGATAAATTCAAACAAGTGTGCACTCCACACTTTCCCGAACTTGTTCAATATTTATCAAGATTACATATTGGTTAACAAATTAATCCCATTACACTTAAATCATATTGGTGACACAAATCACCAACAATCCTCCCCCATTTAAGTGTAATCTTGATTAACTTAAATTAAATTCATAACAAACAAACTGATGCATAAATGAAATGTCGTGACGATTGAATTTCATATTAGTATAAATTCAATTCATATATTCGAATATCAAGGGTGTTACTAAGAATTGAACCCTTTCTATCCATAGTAAATATAATGAAGAAAATATACACAACAGTTTACACATTCATGTTCTAACTTGACATCATATTTTACTAGCCTATGTCCTATCCTTCAATAAGCATATCAAAGCTAAGTCCCAAACTTCTTTAAGCAGCTAAACTTCATGCTTATATAGGTAGTTCTTTATGTAACATCGTGCCCGAATCCGACCCGATATTAGACTTGTAACTTTAATTCGGACTTTGTAATTGTATACATTTGACGATTTATAAAAGTTCGATTTGAGTTATGTATATTTGGGTTATCTTAATTCTATTTAAACCTTGTTTATTATATCATGTAATATTATTAATGTGTTATCTTGCATGTGTACATTAATGTACACTAAAATGGGTTTAATACACATGGACTTATATAAATGCAAGTAATTCTAATAATGTGTTAAGACAAGTAGTTTAATTAATACATGCATTCAAGGAACTATGTATGTATGTATGTATGTTTGCATTCATGGCAAATACTTTAAAACTTCCAAACATTTTCCTTGTTCTTAGCCTTCAAGTTTGGTGGTAGACTAATAGTTACACATTTCTTATTTATGGCTTTAAACACCTCTTTAACCATTTCTTTTTGTAACCTACAATAATTAAATTTGGAGTTGATTATTAGGGGAGTTACATTTTGACCTTTCTTTATCACATTTCAAACTCTATAAATTGGTGTCTTCTTGTCAAAAATCGAACCAACACAAAGCTCCATAATCGAAACTTCAAGCCTCCCATAATCGATTGTAAAGGTTCCCAATTCTATTGTTTTTCATCATAATAATCCATAATCATGTTTGTCTTTTATGTTACTCAACTTACCATCATCATCTTATTAATCTTGTCTATTCAAACTCTAATCTAGAAAACTCTAATTTCATGATATATTCTTATTCATATTTATTCTTATTTCTAGATTTGTAAAGGCAAGTTTGGTGTTCCTTTCAACGTATTCCGTATTCATAATCTAGTATCCGTATCTACCTCCGTATTCAATCATGTGAGTAAACTCGATGCCCTTTTTATTATATAAATCTTTGGGCTGTATCATGACATTCATATTCATACTTATATTCATACTTTTATGCTTAATTCATACTTATGTTCACATTTATATTTTATGTCTATATTCATACTTATAGTAATATGGTGATTCATATTCATATTTATGTTTATATTCATACTTATATTTATGTGTATATTCAGACTTATATTCATATTGAGATTCATACTTATATTCATATTAAAAATTATATTCATGTTTATATACTCACTTATAATCATGTTTATATGTATACTTTTTGTATTATATTAATCGTAATTCATTCATATTGGTATTCATTCATAAAAGTCATTCTTATTATATTCATTTGTAAAGTCATTTATGTTTATATGTACTTATATTCATATTTGATACTATATTTTTGTATTATGGCAAACATTGGAATGAATCAAGTGACACAATCATTATGGGATGCACACACGATAAATCAAACATTCAAACAATCAATCATTCATTATATGTATATACTAAACGGGAAACGTGATAGATCTATTGGCCGTTATTAGACATTCCGACGTGTTACTGTGAATGTCGAGGCCCTCGACCGGACCCTATGTGACTTTGATCACATATGATATACATCAGACTTGATACAAAAGCGTGTTATGCCATTATACACATATTATACTTGCTTACAATATACAATCTTTATATATTCTTTTATTATACATTCTTTTATACTACATTTTACATATTCATTTATATTACTTTTATACTCTTTATTACTTAATCTTTTTAATACTTTATACTTGTGTCTTAAACTTGTTTATTCACCAATACTTTTGTATTGACGTTTACTTTTTACATGATACAGGAAATGTATAGGTTTGCTTGAAGAAAACATAAGAGCTTGGACCTAGTTAATGACATTAATAAATAATTTAAGTCTTTTGTCATTTTTCGGTTACTTTTCTGTAAAACATTTATTCATCTTTAATGCATTCATTTAAACCATTAAATGTGTCTATTATAACCTAATAGAGGAACACGAGTTAAGAACAAATTGTAATGCCTATGGTGTATTCCGCTTTAGCCGGGGTGTTACAGTTGGTATCAGAGCTCGTGTTTATAGGGAATTAGGTGGTTAGAAAACGACCTAGTCTATAAGCTACCCCACACACGTCCTCGTGTGTTCATGCATCATAAAAATTGTTTTTAACTAATTTTTTTGTGTTCCTCTTACTAAAATCTTTTGAGAGATTCTTCATTCGTCGTTTTCAAAAATTATAAATACTATATATATATTTCTAAACCTTATTGAAGATTTAGTACTTGTTTGCGTAGTAACTGTAAGGTTTGGATGTGATTAATCGAGAGAGCGTTAACGATACTGGTTCGTAAACTCTCGACGAACACTCCTCTCCTAGGCCAAAGAGTGACACTTAAACCAAATCTTTAATAATGAAATGTTTTACCCTTCTCGTCTTGAATTAAAATTCTAAAAGTTCATGTTATAAGGCTGTAAGGTTTGGAAGATCGGTAGTTCAATTTCTGTCTAGAGCGGTATCTCGTTACAATTACGTATACCAAACTGGGAAATTTGAACGAGAGTCATCCTCTCCTAGGTCACGATATGATTCTTTGGAGTTGGTATTCTTGATATGTCGAGAATTTCTAAGGATTTAACCGTAACCCTCAAAAATCAATTTTATTCGTATTTATACGTATTTATATATTCATTATTTTATGATTTCTTTAAACATTATACGTGAGTGATACGGATACGTTAATCATACGTGAATCAATAATCATTCGTTAATGATTCGTTAATCATTCGTTAATCATCCGTTAATTATTCATTACTCATTCGTTAATTACCTGTTAATCATTCGTTAAATCATTAGCTTTATCTCTACCCAATTTGAACCTTTGCTTGCTTTGAAAAGAAATAAGTTGCATGATCTCCTTAGTGTCGAAGTAGCCAATGGCAAGGTTCTTAAACTAAGTTCTATTTTGAATGATTGTACCTTAAGTCTAGGGAATCGTGATTTCGCTATAGATTTAGTGCCTATGAATTTGGATAGTTTCGACGTTATCGTAGGGATGGATTGGTTATCCCGACATCATGCCGAGATCATTTGCTTTGATAAATCTATTCGTATTCCGTGTGCTGATGGTAGTATTCTTACGGTTTGTGGTGAAACAAAATCAAAGGGACTTAAACTCATGTCCTGTACGCAAGCTTATAGCTACTTGTGTAAGCATAAGAAGGATCTTCCATGTTATCCTGCGTTTCTAGCTCACATAATTGATACAAGGAAAGAAACGCTCAAACTTGAAGATATTCCCATCATTCGGGATTTCCCCGAAGTCTTTCCCGAAGACGTATCTGGATTACCTCCTGTACGACAAGTGGAATTCCGTATTGATCTCATTCCTAATGCAACTCCTATTGCCAAAGCTCCTTATCGTCCCGCTCCTTCGGAAATGCAAGAGCTTTCAAGCCAATTGCAAGAACTAACCGACAAGGGTTTTATTCGCCCTAGTTCTTCTCCTTGGGGTGCTCCTATTTTATTTGTAAAGAAGAAAGATGGTTCGTTTCGGATGTGCATCGATTACCGTGAATTTAACAAACTTACCATCAAGAATCGTGATCCTTTACCTCGAATCGACGACTTGTTTGATCAATTGCAAGGTGCTACTTGTTTCTCTAAGATAGACCTTCGTTCGGGCTATCATCAACTTAGAGTAGCCGAAGAAGACATTCCTAAAACTGCCTTCCGAACTCGCTATGGTCATTTCGAGTTTATGGTTATGCCATTTCGACTCACAAACGCACCTGCTGTTTTCATGGATCTAATGAATCGCGTTTGTAAACCATACCTCGACAAATTCGTCATAGTCTTTATCGATGATATTCTCATTTATTCAAAATCCAAAGCCGAGCATGAAACTCATTTGCGACTTGCTCTAGAACTCCTCAAGAAAGAAAAGGTTTATGCTAAATTCTCGAAGTGCGAATTTTGGCTCAAGGAAGTTAAATTTTTGGGTCATGTAGTTGATGCGAAGGGAATACACGTTGATCCCACTAAGATCGAGGCCGTTCGTAACTGGCCTATTCCAACTAATCCTTCTGAGATTCGATCTTTTCTTGGGTTGGCAGGCTATTATCGTCGTTTCATCGAAAACTTCTCAAAGATCGCTATTCCTTTGACGAAGCTTACTCATAAAACTGAGAAGTTTGTTTGGGGAGATGATCAAGAATCAGCATTTCACATTCTTAAAGACAAACTTTGTAAAGCTCCTGTTCTTAGTCTTCCTGATGGAACCGAAGATTTCGTGGTATATTGTGATGCATCGGGAAATGGTCTTGGTTGTGTGTTAATGCAACGAGGAAAAGTTATAGCTTATGCATCGAGACAATTGAAGAAGCACGAAGTCAATTATACCGTTACTTGGAGCGGTTATCTTCGCTCTAAAGTTGTGGAGACATTATCTCTTTGGTACTAAGTGTATTGTTTACACGGATCACCATAGTCTTCAGCATCTATTCAATCAAAAAGATCTAAACATGAGGCAACGTAGATGGATTGAATTGCTTAATGATTACAACTGTGAGATTAAATATCATCCTGGCAAGGCTAACGTTGTTGCCGACGCCTTGAGTCGTAAACCTTATTCAAAAGTCTACAGTATTCGTGTTCTTTCGGATCTTCATTCGTTAATCGGTATTGCGCAACAGAAGATAATCAATGGTGGAAACTTGGCTAGTGAATTGGGTTGTGGCATTGAAAAGCAATTAATCATCAAACCAAACTGTCTTCATTATTTCAACGATCGTCTTTGGATACCTTCAATCGATGATCTTCGTAATCTTGTAATCTTG